>JASAND010003633.1:0-18236 GCA_030248195.1 Trissonchulus latispiculum
CAGGTCCTGGTTCAAGCAACTGGAGATAGCTACCCATGGCTGGCCAGATCTGGTTCAACTGGTTCAATGCTGAACCGGTTCCTGGTTCAAGCTACTGGAGATAGCTGAAAGGCTGAAATTTTGCATGCAAAGCTTAATGATGGGCATGGGGAATTCACTGGTGGGATTTGTGATTGCTGCTGCCACAGTTATGGCAGCGTTCCCAAAAACTAGACGGAGGACAAGTAGGAAAAATGCTCCTTGCAATCGCATGAAAAAGTTAATATGAGCTATGATGGTCAACATTTAAATGTGTCAAGGACAAGATTTAAAATGTTTAATATGAGCCAACATCTAAATAAGTAGAGGACAAGATGTAAACGGCTAATATGAGCCGCTACGTTTCTCTCTTGGGCTCATATTGACGCAGCTAAAATGGCAAACATATATACAGTTTACGGTTGGCATATAAGCATCAGTGTTTATAAACGATTTGATTGGCTTGGGAATATTGAATTAATGTGATGATTACGATGATAACTTAAAATGTGATTTCTCAAGATTTCACAACATGTGAAAGTTCCACATTTTCGTTTCTTCATTAGATTGGACTTCGGTTTCGTTTTGTTGACTTATATGGTAGCCTTAAATGTGTACCTGGATGTAGCGGTGGAGAAGAAAACATTTACGTACAGCTTTGCAAAATTAATGTTTATGCGTCGTTATTCATGCAAGCCATTTACCAGTGTTGGATTAAAAGTAAGCAAAAGCTAAATGAGCGTCAATATGAGCCCAAGGAAAACGTAGCGGCTCTTGACCGGTTTACATCTTGTCCTCTACTTATTTAGATGTTGGCTCATATTAAACATTTTAAATCTTGTCCTTGACACATTTAAATGTTGACCATCATAGCTCATATTAACTTTTCATGCGACTGCAGAGCATTTTTCTACAAACTACAGCAGAGAATTTTAAATAGATATATCCAGTTCGCTTTGCATTTCGACTTCCATAATGGAAGGTATGTATAAATCTGAATTGGTACCTTACATTGCTCCGTGACTGCGTGTATTGGTGTGGCTTTCCAGTCGAATGTGCGTGCAGTTCTGTTTGGCTGAACATTTCTTTTACTTATGTTCTTACGTACTTTTACTTAAAGCAATAAGCTAGCAAGATTATTTCAATCTAAGAATATGCTGAATCAATGTTGTTTAGTGTGAAGTGTTTAGTTGAAGTGTGAATTCGGTGTCAGCCAATCACCCCAATAGTCAAAATTTACAATTATCGTGGCTGACACTCCTCCTAACCGGTGCACATCCAACTGGAGTGGGGCGTACGGAAAAAATGTTGTTTAGTAGTCTGACACTGCTGCTTATGCTAATATTAACCGATAAATTAGAAATTCTATCCTACCATCATCGATCCTACTGAACCACATTTTCAAATCATTTTCATTTATTTTAATGTTGTTCCTTCGGATAATTCTTTCAAATGCCTTCTGAGCTTCATCAAGTCGACCTTTGCTATAGAGCCAACGAGGAGATTCTTCTAAGGCCCAATAAAAGGTCAACTGTAAGACGAACGGTATGCTAGTTGTTAGTCCAAACCACAGCCAATTATTGAAAAAGTATCCCCAGAAAGCCAAACTGACGCAACCAAACGCATAGCCAATTGCCAGCAACGTTGATATTAAAGTTCGCTTAGACGGGCCAATAATTTCTAAAGACCAAATATATCCTATATCCCATGCTGCAGTGCCTGTAAGTGACGCAATGCATCTAACAGCAACAAATGAGATTAAGTTTGGCATTGCCAAGGAAACGCTAGATCCAAAAACATAAAGGAACGAAGAAATTAGAAAGGCTAGCTTCCTTCCGAACTTGTCCTGAACCCAGGATAAGACTGTACAGCCAAACAATGTCGCCACGCCTGCCAACGCAACTGCTGTGCTAGCGTGAATGGTTCTATCACAGACTAGGTCCCATCGAGTAATCAAAGTGCTGGTAAACACAGATGTATCGTAAATCCAGCCATCTTCACAGGGCAATACCTTCTTTTCCGCGGAGTCGGAGGTAGCGTTATTTAAGGTTAATGCTACAATAGAGCATCTTTCAGCAGTAATGTTGAATCCTGTGTAGTTCTCCTGCAGTTCAGGAGATACACGACATTTGTGCTCAGGTGTAAACAATAGGAAAACCCAAACGAACGAGACGTAGCTGTTTTGAAAGCAGGCATGAAAACACAGGAAGAAAATCATTAACATCTGATATCTTCCCAAAGGGCAAATCGCTTCGAAGACAGCATCAAAGTTCATTGTTTGTTTAAATGTTTCTGCAACGCAAAAAATTTCAAGCTGTTTACTGTCACAATAAATTTCATAACAGCATTACAACATGGATTTTGATTTAACTGTCTCAGGGGACGATATTTATCATAACACTATAACAAGAGGATATGAAACGGCAAGCGGTTGAGACCTGCAATCCCTTAAAAAGTGAAATGTAAAGAGACCTAACAATTGGAATTCTAACACTACGGCTAAATGGAGATCCAAAGTAAAGATAGAAGTATTGGCGCTGATAGCAAGCTGATAGAAATATAGAAGATTCGTTTGGGCAGCACCCAATTATTACAAGAGTAAATGATATTAGTTATATCGTAGCTCTCTCGTCATGCAAAATTACAAATTAATGCAAAAGCGTCCACCGAAGGTAGACGTATCTACTCTGCGAAGAAATGTCTAGAAAAGATACCAAAAAGTGTAAATTGAGAACAGAAACATACCGAAACACACCCACCCAATGCGTGGCATTGCACGGCATTGTGCCTGCCCGTTCACGTTGAACCCAGAAAGGTTCCTCCTAGCCTCAAGGTTGGAATGGAACTACGTGACGTAGTGAAAAGAGCATGTAACAACGATACGATATTACAAAAAATTGGTTACGCAACTATATAGATAACGCAGCGACACGGAAGTAACGGATAACTTCATTGATTTGCGTATTTTTCGAGAAGTAGCGAACTCAACTATACCTCAGTCCTCAAATACTTGGACAAGTTTTTCAAGTAGCTGCTTTTATCGCCAATATGGTAACTATGATGCTAACAATTACTACTACCAGGTAATTGGCCTTGATAAAGACATAACCTGCGTCCTGCGTCATTCAAACAGGCGGGCATTTTCGGATTTGCAGTCGGATTGTCTGACTTTACTGCAATAGTACTCGCAAAATTCTTACAGCTAGTTCGGATCATATTTCCAAAAGATTAAATGACAAAAATAAATTATGGCGAAAACGCATACGTATAAACATATTTGAGCCCAATTATGAACCCGGAAGGCACACTATTTTCACACTTATTATTAAATGGCATTACTTGCAGGTAGTCATATGGGCAGTGCAGTTCATATTTGTTAAACTGGGTAAGCGAAATTCAGCTATCCCTCAAATAGAGGATGTTTGCACTTTCTTCTGCAGCATTCAGGCTGTTTTCGGCAAATTAGTGGAGAGAAATGCTAGCAGCTGTGCGGCATTAATTTTGCGCTGTTGCATCTGTAATGGATAAACTAATCAAGGAAATGTCACTGTCGTTGTGTCATATTCATAAATATATAAGGAAATGATCAATGGTTGAACAAGCTTGGGAAGAATTAAAGAATATTAATCTGGCTGGGTAATGAGCCATCGAGTTTCAGGTGTCAAGCAGAATTTTGCAATTTACCTGTACAATCTAATTATAAAGTAAATGTTTAGATCTCACATTCTTTTTTGAGCATATGGCTGTTGATCCGATCAACTGCGTGACAAGGAGCAGTCGTGTTTTAGAAGGCTAGGTTTATTTCACGTTTGTTACACTAAGCTAAATTAATTCATTTCGACAAAATTGTGGGGCGACGGCTGATTTCAATTTCTTCCAAATAAAATTTTAGTTGAAAATGAATTCTAGTTTTGGTTTAGATTCTTTTTATGATTGTGTATCACTCGATACTTTTCTCATGAAATTCAGTCCCACTCGGTACGGAGTACCACTCGGTACTTTCCAATTTTTAAACAATAAACGCCCGATTCGGTACTTTTGAGTCTTACTCGGCACTTTTGAGTCCCACTCGGTACTTTATTGTCTTACTCGGTACTTGAGTAGACAGAATTTTTCTACATTTAATGTAACAATTTGTCAGAATTTGCAATATATATTTGATAAATTGTGCAGATGCTGAAGATAAAACACTGAGTCTTTGTTCTTTGTTTCATTCCCTACAATCTTTTTGTTTTCTACTGTGTTTGTGTATTTAACATTTTTAGACAAGAATTAGTAAAGAGAGGCCTTTCCCAAAATGTGCAGAAATTTTTAAAGTTTTTAGCAAAAATTAGTTAAACATAACAATTTTTAGCTATGATTAAGAAATTTTTAAATTTGTTTGTTTTAGAGTTGTAGTTTTGTAATGTGGGTAATAGCGTCCCCGCTATCACCCCCTTTCCAAGTTCCTTTCAATTCCTAACTTTCGTAGTTTTCCCTAAAATTCCCTAAAATTCCCTAGAAACCCCCCAAATCCCCTTTAAATACTATGATATTATAATTGTTGGGAAGCCCGATGATTATGTATTATTTTGTACGTAAAATTCCCCCTAAATATCGTGCAGTGCTAACTTTATGCTCATCTTTTGAAAATTATCTAAAATCACTTATTTCTGAGCGTAAACTTAGCATTGCATGTAATTTTAATTCTTGTTGGCTTAGCAAAGATAGACCCTCCCGTTCCCAACGGATAACAAAATTCTCCTTTGACGCTTACGTCACCTTTTATTCCGTTGGGAGTTTGTCAAGTTACTGACCGGTTGGTTCCTGAGATTGGGCCCCCCACCCTACGCAAATCCACACCTAAAACTTAAGTATTTCTGTTTCTATTTTTCTTTGAAAAATTTCCCTTAACTTACCCTTTTTAATTCCCTTCTTTATTTCTAACCCTTTTCAAGTTCTTTTTCTCGTAATTTCTAACTCACACCCCTTCCTCATTCCCTTTTTGCGGGATTGTCCCCGTTCCTCCCGGGTTTACCTTTGCTAGCTATCGCCCCCTCCCCGTTTGTGTTGTATTTCCCCCTTGTCCCCCTTTGTTGCTGGTTCCCTCCCCCTCTGGTTATATCCCCTATTGTGTCTTGTATTTTGGACGGTGTTGCGGGTAGCCCGCTGTATTTCCACTGTCCCCTCCGGGTAGCCCGAAAGGTTTGTCTGTTATTGTCCTTGTCCTGTCTGTCCCCAATAAATTAGCCAGTTGCCTTTGTTTATTTAATTTATTTTATCTATTAACTTTTAACTAATTTATTCTTATTTAATAGCTAGGTAGAGCTCTGGGAATAGCCCGGAGCTGGTTCAGAATTGAGCTTAAACTTTACGTGCGTGCCCCTCCTCTTGTTTGACGCCCCGTTGGCGTCCCCGAAAAGTTGTCTGTACCCCTTGGCGAGGCAAGTCGGTGGGAAAAGAGCCGCCTGGACTAAAGATCTCCACCCGCAGTCGCTGGTCAGCGTCCTTGCGCACAGTTCCCTTGTAAAATTTGGTGTGTGAGCTCAGCGGTTAAATTCCCTAGCTCTGCCCATATTTTACAGTTTTACATATCTTTACAATGCTATAAAATGAAACAATTATCCAGTAGTGCTCAAATTAATGTAAATTGAACTTGATTTTATTAATTCTTAATTTTGGGTGTTAAATTTGACGTTAATATCTACGAGTGCTTATATACGAATATTTTAAATAATTCATGAAAATTATACTTTAAATACTTCAAATTGAACTTAAAGTACGGAGTGAGACTATAAAGTAAAGAGTGAGGCTCAAAAGTATCGAGTGGGACATAAAAGTACCGAGTGGGACTCCAACGTACCGAGTGAGACACCAGTACCGAGTGGGACTACTTGAGAATGATTAGAAAAGTACCGAGTGGGACTCGTAGCGAGTGAGACTCTACCCTTTTTATTAGATACTTTTGTGCGGACCACATGGAAAAGAGCCAGCTATAGCCGCAGAATAAGTTAAACCACGGCTTCTGATTTAGTTTTTCTCAATAAAGTTAAAACATGCTTTACAGTTCCTTTATTGGATTATTCAATCTTTACCTGCAGCTTCAATGAATCTATCAGCACCCATTCTGCCGAATTCTCCTTCGGAATAAACCAGTGATACGTAAGGTCAAAGCAGAGTACCTGGTCAGCTGGCATTAGACCCCCTTCACGACCACTTGGCGCGACGTATGGTCAAAATGAAACGTTGGAATAATGACTTCACCCCTCCCACTGCCTCCAAGCAAAATTTTTGATTATCAACTGTTTCTGTATTGTACCATGCAGTATGTATATTGCTTCGCTATCTATGGTCCACCGGACCAGCATGTTGAGTTTTGTTGTATGCTTCTGGCACCGGACACTAGCACCCACCCTTTCCGCCCATGTCAATTAGTTGTCCGAGAGTTAAGGAGTGGACCTGCCTTCGGGTGGACCTGCCGAGGTGCGTTTATCACATAGGCGGTGATGGACAAATCTCCAGCCTTGCTACTCGCCTCAGGTAATTGTGAAAACTGATGTGAACTATGCTAAGAATACCGAGAAATTAGTTTTAAAAATGTGATTCAATCCTATAGTTACTTTCTATATATGTATGGAATATAGTTGAATCAGATACAAGTTGCCGCGCTCTCATCATTGGCGCACTGGAAATCTGTTCTGTACTTTGACTCTAATTTCTGCCATGGCTATGATTGGCCAACTAAATTCACTTGACAGTACAGAAGAGAACTGGACCACGTATATGGATAGATTGGATCAGTTCCTTATAGCGAACAATATCCAAGAAGATATTCGGAAACGGGCGGTGTTTCTAAGCACCATAGGCTCAAGTACTTTTTCACTGTTGAAATCCTTGGTAGCCCCAGCCAATCCTGGTGACTTACCTTTGGATCAATTAAAGGAAACCCTTCGTCAACACTTTGAGCCACGTCCTCTGAAGATTGCTGAAAGATTCAAGTTTCACAATCGACGACAACAAAGTGGCGAATCCATTAGCCAGTTCCTAGCCCAACTGCGTAAATTGGCCCTTTACTGCGAGTTCAACGATCTTGACGAAACCCTACGAGACAGATTTATCTGTGGCTTAAACAACGACGGTATTCAGCGCAAATTGCTGGGTGAAAGGGATATATGCCTCAACAGAGCCTTTGAACTAGCACAAAGTATGGAAATGGCAGCCAGTAATGCTAAACTACTACAAAAGTCACAAGGAAGTGAATCAACGTCACAAATAAACAAGGTCACATCAGGTCACTACAAAGATACAAAGCGACCCCCGAAATTTCCGAAACCTACCAAGTCTACTCAAAGCTGCACACGATGCGGCAAAAACAACCATGACAGCCAGGACTGTTACTTCAAAAATGCAACATGCCATAATTGTGGCATTAAAGGACACATCAGTGCAGCCTGTCGAAAACCGAAAGGTCACAAAAAGGTTGGTACCGCTCATTTTGTAAATGAACAGGCAGAAAGTCACCCTAAAGAAGACAGTTTTGATGAAGATCTGCCAATCTATTATGTGCATACAGTTACCTGTAGTGCACCACTAACAGTTAACCTACATCTGGAGGGTCGCACTGTCTATGGAGCTGGACACTGGAGCAGGAATCACGATCATTCCTAACAAAGTGTGGGAAGAAAAATTTCATGACCTGCAGCTAACAAAGACACCAATTCAGCTTAAAGGATATGATAGATTCAAAATCCCTGTTCTGGGTGAAACGACAGTCGACGTCCTCTATCAGGATCAGTTCTATCCTAAATTGCCGATAGTGGTGGCAAAATCACCTGGACCGCCTCTTTTTGGTCGGGATTGGTTAAATCGAATCCAGTTGGATTGGGGAAGTCTGAAGCAAAAAGTGTCAGTATCTCAACTACAGAATGAAGATCAAAAAGCCTCAAAGCTGAATGATTTGCTAGATGAATATAAAGATTTATTCAAACCAGATTTGGGAAAATTCGACAATGCTAAAGCACACATTACCCTGAAAGAGGGCGCAACTCCAAAGTTCTTCCGACCAAGGCCAATTCCGTATGCTTTAGAAGATGGCGTCAAAAAGTCGATTCAAAGAGATATCAACGATGGAATATTGAAACCAATTGATACAAGTGATTGGGCTGCTCTCATTGCTCCAATCTTGAAACCAGGTGGCTCGCTACGGGTGTGTGCCGACTTCAAAGTCACCATCAATCAAGATTCAGCGGATCCTAAAAGACTATTTCGAGTTAGACAACGCGTCTGGACCAAGTCAAGCAAAGACAAATCCTCGCTGGGGGAGATGGTGAGGAAGAAAGGTCGGGTAATGTACGGGGTGCGTGTACGTGGCCACAATTTCATTCGGCATTGCGACCAAATCCGTTCTGCCGGGAATACCGGGGTTGCCCTCCCAGACTGACGGAGCTTGGAGCTTTGACGAGATGCCAGATGTTCTCCCTCCCGCTGAATTATTCGGTGTCAGCCAAACACCCTTTCCCAACAGTCAAAGTTTAAAATTATAGTGGCTGACACTACTCCTAACCGGTGCAGATTCAACTGGAGTGGGGCGTATGAAAAAATTATGGCTGTTGAATTGTGATAATATAGCTCAGCAGAGATCACTTCAAGTATTAGTCCTTGCTTAAGGCTAGAGCATATATACTGTGGTAATTTTATTAGCTATACAGACCAGTAAATCTATTAAAACCGATTTAGTACAAAGCTGATCATCATGAGAACTAGTTCAGCACACTTTGTGAACAGTTTTGTCATCTTGTTTCGATTCAATCAGCCGGTCCGCACAGGACGCATCAGACTGTATGTGATGCAGTTCAGTGGAAAGATCAATTTTCTGGGAAGAGTTAAGATTAAGCCAGTTGGAAATTCTGTGTACATGACTGCGAAGGGCTGCCAGGCCAACTTTGCCATGAGTTTCAGCCTCTTCCAGAGTTTCCACCATGTGTAAATTCAAGGTTTCTGGAAGGAATAACGCCAATGAACCACCCAAAATAGACATACACCCGAGAAAAATCATCGGGAGGGCAGTATGAATGCTCGACATGTGAAGAATATATGGCATGACAATGGCAGCTCCTTCGCCAAAGATTGAAGAAAATCCATTCCCAATACCTCGCACAGAGGTTGGATATAATTCACTGGCGATCTGAAAATAAAACATTAGCGAAATTTTGCTATTCCAACTTCCTACAGCATAACCAAGAGTGCATAATTGCACTATATATAAGAAGATATATAGTGATATAGGGCTGTGCTCAAAAGTCTAGCACCAAACATTCGTGTCAAAAACGTATATACGTTTTCAAGCAGCCTAAGTTTTAAGCTTTGTAAAGCCGTTTGTACATATAGCAGTTTACACACTAGCTTCAGCTGGATACTGTAAGTTACGCATGTATAGGTTTCACCTAAGAAAGCGTATCCAATTCGTCTGAAATAAATCGTATATACGCTTTCCTTTTTGAGCATATCCCATATAGTGAAGATATATATATATATATATATATATATATATATATATATATGTTACGTACCGTATGAGATTTTGTACCGTATAATACGGTACGGCAATTTTCGTACCGTATTAAACGGTACGTACCGTATAATACGGTACAACTTTTCCTGTACCGTATTAAACGGTACGTCCCGTATTATATTGTACGGTTACTTTTGGTACCGTATTGGCAAAGAACTGAATACTGCTGTTAAATACTATTAAATAAAACAAATAATCCAAATTTTGCAGTTTTGCTACAAAAATAGCGTCTCAAGATATCGCTTCCAACAAAACCGTATTTTTGCACTAAAAATTAACTTTTTTCTGTGCATATATACTAAAACCAAAGCGCTGTTGCGGACGGTTGCATTTGGAGAAAGTCCCAAGCTATAGCTTTTAAAGCACCTTTTGCAAAAATTTTCGCAAATATCTATCGTATACTAAAATAATCATGGAATTATAAATATTCAATTGTCACAATCTGCATGACTACAAATATAGAAACTTCGCTCTTGCAATTCTAATTTCTATGCCACTCTGAACTTCTAATTCTATCAATTCTATTAAATATTCTAAACATAAAAAGTGAAAATGCTTGAACTTAACCTTTGAAAGTCAACGTTTTTACACAAAAACAACGAAAATACGAATAAAAAACAAATAAATATTAAGGTTTTAAGAAACTTGTTTTTTAAAATTGCGGCAATTGAATAATTTACAATTCTGTGATTATTTTAGCGCAAAAGTGTCCGAGCAAAAAACACTGAACTGAATACTGTTGTTAAATATATATATATATATATATATATATATATATATATATATATATATATGTATATATATATATTATTAAATAAAACAAATAATACAAATTTAGCAGTTTTGCTACAAAAATACATAGCGTCTCAAGATTTCGCTCCCGCCAAAACCGTCTGAAAATATTTGAATGTCAATTCAAATCTAAGCACTTATTAAATTTTTTTAAAAGCTTAATATTTTTGTATTTTCGTTATTTTTGTGTAAAAACGTTGACTTTCAAAAGTTAAGATCAAGCATTTTCACTTTTATGTTCAGAATATTGCAATCAAAGGATCAAACTTAGCTGTGTGTAGTGCTTGTTATCCATTTTTATATAGTCCTCCATTGTTTATAACCATTGTACACCAGATAGCATAACTCCATCCAAGGAGAACATCGATAAACAATATGTATTTCCAGTAGTGTGATAAGTTGCACCTCCACTATATTATTCGGCATAAAGTAACCTCAAAAGCAAATAGAATCAGTAGCCGTGGTAAAACTTCTGTTAATGCTGCATATGGCCATCATAATACTTATAATATATAGTTGGTTTGGTTTGGAACCAAGTTGATTACTTAATTACAGATTTAAGTCAAGTTAGTTTCCTTCTTAGACTATTAAGAGAACAAATAGACCCAGAAGTTTAAAACCAAGATTCATTCTAAAAATTGTAACTTATCTTAGTTTAGAGCAGCCAACCACCAGCTCGTAGTAGATGCGATCCCCCCAGCTTGCTTTTAATTCCAGTTAGATGATTTAATACAATTAATCGAGTGGCATAGAAATTAGAATTGCAAGAGCAAAGTTTCCATATATATTTTTAGTCATGCAGATTGTGGCAATTGAATATTTATAATTCTATGATTATTTTAGCATACGACAGATATTTTTCGAAACTTTTTGCAAAAGGTGCTTTAAAATCTATAGCTTGGGACTTTCTCCAAATGCAACCGTCCGCAACAGCGCTTTGGTTTTTTAGTATGCACAGAAAAAAGTTAATTTTTAGTGCAAAAATACGGTTTTGTTGGAAGCGATATCTTGAGACTCTATTTTTGTAGCAAAACTGCAAAATTTGTATTATATATTTGTTTTATTTAATATTATTTAACAGCAGTATGTAGTTCTTTCAAAAAGTAACCGTACAATATAATACGGTACGTACCGTTTAATACGGTACAGAAAAAGTTGTACAGTATTATACGGTATGTACCGTTTAATACGGTACGAAAATTGACGTACCGTATTATACGGTGCAAAATCGGAACATGTACGTAACATATATAAATATATATATACATACATATATATATATATATACATATATATATATATATATATAGATATATATATATAATATATAGATATATATATAGATATATAGATATATAGATATATATATATATATATATATATATATATATATATATAGATATATAGAATATAGACAAGAAGATAGTGTTGTTGACCGGCCGAAATTGTCGGCTGGCCGTTACCGGCCGGCCGACCTTCTGGAAGAATGGCCGGGCCGGCCGGCCGAAAACGGCTGGCCGGCCGACGGCCCGGCCGGCCAGAAACGGCCGGCCGGCCGGCCGTTCGACGGCCCAACCGGCCAAAAACGGCCGGCTGACGAATCAAAGGCAAAAATAGCCGGAATGCTGACCCATGAATGCCAGAATAAGAAATCACGATATGAACATGTATCAGCACAACTTAAAATCCATTTGCTGGGAAAATTTTGATAAACCGCTGAAATAGAAGCGCGGCCGGCCGGCCGGTACGTTTACCGGCCGTTCAAAGGCCGGCTGGCCGGCCTGAAACGGGCCGGCCGGCCGAGTGCACCTCTTGGCCGGCCGGTCAACGGCCGGCCGGCCGGCGGCCGGCCGCCGGCTGGCCGTTTTCCACCCGGCCGGTCAACAACACTACAAGAAGATATATCTTCTTATATATAGTGCAATTATGCACTCTTGGCATAACTAATTGAACAGCCGCATGCTTTTTCAATTTGAATTTATGAAATCATTATTTGTCTAATAAACGCATATCTATATATAGGACGCTCATTTAGCTACCGCGGCTCGAAAGGTCTAGTCAATAGCGGGACTTGAAAGCAGCAAACAATGCTTTACCAGCCAATTAACGGGTAACGCAACGAAAACTATTTCAGGAAATTTAGGTGTCACTCCATCACCTGAGACCCGAAAAATTTGTGCCTCAGTTGGTATTCGAACCAACGACTTCCCGCTCTGTCAAAACTGAGCTACTGAGGTCACAGGCGCATCAAGCTAAAAGGAGTCCGTATCCAAACTGTAGTTGCAATAAGTACACAAGTGCATGCTACATTGACAATGAAGAATCGTTTACGTGAGCTGCGGGAAACGGATAAGAACATCCGCATTTGTTGGTTTGTGACTAGCTTATTTTTTATATTTAATATTTATACTTGGAAAATAATGATATAGCTGCAGCAGATTCCAAACTTTCCAACAAGAGCAAACGTCATGGTCAACCAGATTGGTACACCGGAAACGGCGGTTAGCAGACAGCAAATTCCACCAATTACCATGGCGACTACTAGTGGAAAAATTCTACCCACTTTATTTAGTATAGCGAGATTAATCAACACTGCAGGTGCTTCCATGAATGCCTGAAAATAGAGCAATTGCCAAAAGCAAGAGCACATAATAGAATAGAACTGTCCAAGGAGACTGTAAACTCTATTTTAAACGGAGATTACCGAATTTGTACTGCCCGTATTTTTGAATATTTTAGAGATCTTGCTTAGTGTATATAGTATATATCTTGCTCGCACCTATAGTGATCATGCAAAAATTTCGATTTGTGTTTCGAGTTTAAAAACAGGCCTAGCAGTAGTACGTGTTTGTTTTCCCCTAGGCCTGATTTGCACGATGAGGTCAGCCGTTAGCAAGCCTGATACAGAAATTGTGCGAGATTTACTGAAATGCGAAGCCTTGTTTGGCTACTAACTTGTAAGGCAAACATGGCGAAAAATGATCCTCCGATGTTTTCCACATTAAAGGCAATAGTTATATAAACAAGCGCATTAGCAACCCAAACGCCAGTAATTAGTACTGTTTTGCATCGTAGTTGATATCCACGAAATAAATCCAAAGTATTTGCAGTTTCGCCAGCTTCGTTTTCAGCTTCTAGCCTTTTAACATCTGCATTTGAAGAGGCAAGACCGATTATGTAAGAAGTAGGCGACAACATGTAAAAAGCAATAAATTGGGCAGTCTACTGCTGAAAGTTCAGCATAGAATAGATTTTACTAATGTACTGTTTGTACATAACACATAATATGTCTTAGACAGCTGGACTAATTCCAGGAACAAAAGTTTGGATGAGCTTCCGAGATTTCTGTTATCTTTTCTTTTCTTCACAAGTTTTCTGAAATATCTTTAATTTCACAAACTCAGGTGCAATATTAATACATGCGGTACCATTAACGCAAACGTCGTTTAGCTATAAGGTTTTTGCCACTGAAGCTAAATGTTTTATCAAACACATTGAGGTAGGCCGTTGCTTTAACCACGACAAGGTAATCTTTTAACTTTCATAACTCAATAAATACCTTTTGTGCCATAAGCTAGACGTTTCCATTGTTCATCTGAAATATGGCCGCCGTTTCTTTTAACGATGGTTTTAAAGGCTTTCAAGGCTTCACCCACTCTTCCACGGGAAAGAAGCCATCTTGGCGACTCTACCAGCAGGCAGTGAAAAGCCAACTGTGCTATGAAAGGCACGCTTGTAATAAGACCAAAGGCCATCCAATTGTTGCAGAGATAACCCCAGCCAGCTAAGCTTACACCGGCCAAAGCGTAGACTACACAAAAAATAGTGGATATGAGAGTTCTTTTAGACGGGCCTACCACTTCCATGGCCCAAATATATCCAACGTTCCAAGAAGAGATGGCAGTCAAATCCCCAACAAACCGCACAACAGCAAACATAACTAAATCGGTCATGAACAGTGAAGAAATAGAGCCAGCGCAATAAATTACAACGCAAATTTCAAAAGTAATTTTTCTTCCGTATTTGTCTTGAATCCATGACATCATTATACAACCAACCATGGTCGCAACGCCGCTCAGGGAGAGAACCGTGTTAGCGTAAATTGCGCGATCGCAAACCAGATTCCATCGAGTTATCAAGGTATTGGTAAAAACGCTGTCGTCATAAATCCACCCTTCTCTACATGGATAAGAGGTGGTTTCGCCAGCTGGCCCGGTTGAAGCATTTCTGGTTAAGGTTATTTCACACTGTCCCACTTTCAAGTCATATCCTTGCGCTGTGTAGTTGGCGCGCAGCTCAGGTGAAACGTAGCACGTATGCTCAGGAGTGTAAAACAGAAATACCCACGAAAGGTCGCCGTAACTGTTCTGAAAGCAGGTTGGAATGCATAATAAAATCACCATAAATATCTGGTATCGTCCCAGCTCATACGTTTTCTCAAACGCTTCGTCAAAATCTACCATTTGTCAAAAATTAATCTAATGTACTGAGAGCTGTTTGACAGAAATTAACAAACAACCAATACTGGCTGCTACCTATATTTGAATAATCTGGTTAAGTGGTTGAAACTGCCGTGATAAGAAGTTCGTGTTAAAGCAAACCTTTTAATATGCCAGGCCATGAATTTATCTAATAGTGCTAACCATAGTTGGTGCTGTGTTTGTACTACTTATACATAAAATGGTTTGATTCCAAAAATGAAGATTTTAGAATTCTAGAACGAGCAATTTCTGTTTTTATTCCGCCGGAGACGGAATCTTTGTAATGGGTAAACCCTAGTACAGTGTGAAATTGGAAGTAGTGCTTGAATCGCTCACTATGCTATCACGTAAACCTAGCTGCGCAGTTCTTATTCATCAGGGGGTGTGATGTTTAAAAACTGCTTTGCAGCCAGTTGGTTTGAAAGCGACTACTTTTGAGACAGGTTATGACAACCTTCTAGTTCAATTTCATTCATTTATTCTTTGTTTTCTAAAATCCTCTTTTTGCAGGAACCAAAAATTTGAAATTGTAAAAATTTTATATCAGGCACCCCCTTGGCAGTTTCAGATTTGTGTTATCATAAGATCAACCTTGATTATGCAAAATAGGTGACCTTAACTATAGTTTCATTTGGCATGCAAAACCATGGAACAAGTAGCAGGTTTTGTATATTATGTTACATATGTGTAAAAAGGCTTTGCTTTCCGCTAATTGTTGAAACTTTAACCGAAGCTTCAATTGTAAGTTCGATAAATCTTGTAAAATATCGCTCCTGAATAATTTTGCGGGTTGTCTCACAAAAAGGGTTACTACAAAAGTTAGTAACAAGTTGAATTTTATAGCGACTTTGACCAGCTTTAGATGTTGTCTTTGGCAGCAAAATTAGGAGCAGTTTTGACGTGATTAAAGTTACCCTTATTAAAAACAAAAATTTTAAAATTCGCTGTTTGGCACATCTAGAACATAAATTGAGATGTAGAGTGTCGATTAAAATTTTTATTCCTGGTCAAGATAATTTAAGTTAAAATCGTCAAGATAGATTATTATGGTCCTACTGTCTTAACTGGTTCAGTTACAATAATTGCCATGAGGGCCGAAGTTTTGACCCATATATAGTTCCCTACAATCAATAGAGAACAATTTTTGTCTATCCATGTTTCCATTTCACCGTCGGAGGTGGAGGCTTAGAGTGATTTCGTAATAGCCATTCGCATTAACCTAAAATCATTGTATATTTCAATAGCAGCTAGATGTTTTTTCAGTTATGTCTTCACAAATAGTTGTTTGCTTACTTTTTCCCATCCCCGTGCTGTATGAATATGCATTATTACATTATATCATTAGTCTAAATCGATATTTTATACTTAAAATTTTTGCAATTAATACTTTGTACATACTATTTAAGTTTTGCTCTTCCATTTGCATTTACCATGAGCTAGATAATACCCATTAATGTCAATACCTGCTACGTCATTACAAAAGTGAGTACATACACTTACCTAATCTCAAACATAAAGCCAAAACATAACAAACACGTATACCTTAATTTATCCTTATTAACTGTTTATCTAATTAATTCTATTGTTTCTACTGTTTATCTAATTCTAAGTCTAGCTAACATACACCGGTCTAAATTGATGATTACAGTTAGAACTTTCTTGGATTATAATACCTACATTAAAGCTAAAACATTTCTTGTGCTCATCTATAAGCGAACCACTACATATTTCTAGCTTCAGCTATAACTACAAATAGTGATAGCTTTAATTAAACGTTTCTTGAATGAACATACTTACACCACTTAATGTGAGTATTTATAAAATGCTGACGTAAGCACTTACATTGTCAGTACTACACAACAGTGTTGATCTACCACTGCAATAAGTATTCATTTTGCCGTAGGTATTCATACATTTATATGCTGACATGTATGAAGGAACTGGAACATTGGAAACAACAAGGACACACATGTCAGCAAATGTATATAAGGGAATATTTCTACAGCACATAGAAAGGCAGCAGTGTGTGCTTAATGCATACACACGAAGTATATAATGTGTAATGAAGTTGCTTTGATCTGAATTAAAAATCGCTTTCTCCTTCGTCCTAGTTCAGCCTAGTTGGTTAGGGCTCTGTTGCAACTTGATCCTTTACACGGAGGGTCAGCGCGTCTGCTAGGATTAGCAAACTTAGACACAGGATGCCCAAAAGGTGGTTTGTCCAAAATTGGGTATCCTTGTAGCCAACCCGGAGGGGATCCTGGTTGTGAGTTCGTTTAATGGATAGGGATAGTGAATGGGAGACAAGCGGGGTCGATGCCTGTCTTTCTTGAGACTTGGTTAGTATCGGTTCACAACAGTGAGTTCCAATACGTATCTTGATAGACTGATCAAGATAGGCAACTGGATAGTTCTTCTTGGCTCCTTTGATGATCAGGGATTGGGATCTCAAACTCGAAATCCTTCACTTACTTGTACAGGAGGGAAAGTTGATCCTGATCCAAGGGCTTTATCCAATGTGTGTATCCTAGGTCAAACACCTGCTGAGACACACTTAAGTTTACTAAGAATTAATGTAATTCTCAACAGTTACAATGGTTAGATAAGCAGGATAATACAATTAACAATGATAATAATACTGACAGTGATACAATAAGTTACTTCAAAGCAAGGTTTTTTTAGGCCATAGCTTAGGCCATGGCCTAAATTTATGAGTCGATGGCCTAAAGAGTTTTGGCCGTTGAGGCCATTTGGCCTAAATTTTTCGATGAAAACCCAGTTAAATTTTATTGATTTTTAAGTAAAAACAACAATTTTCTTAAAAATTTTTCGCGCCTTCGGCGCGAAATTGTTCATTTTCCCTTGTATTTCTGGGCTACGCCAGCCGCCAGCTAGTTACATTGTCTATTTACACTTATAAATACACATTCAAGTTATAATTTCATTTACTATTATAAGGATTTCATCGATGAAATGCTATTTTAGTATGTAGTTTAACGTTATTTCTATTACATAGTTTAATTTTTTCTTTCTTTGGTTCATACTCGTATGCTCCTACCTGTTTTAATTTTCAATAAAAATTCATTAATTCATTAATACTGTCATGCACTATTATTTCTATGCTAACAAGATTCTGTTTTTGCCATTTTAAGGTAAAAACGTTGTTTTTCTAGTGTGTTATACAGTGACGATGGCGATTTTTGTTGTTAAACAGCGCTTTTTGAATATATAACGCGTGAATACATGATAACTGTAATTTTAACAATGCGTACAATAACGCACAACCTAAAAATTAACAAAATTTGGATGGCCTAAACTTTTTTGGCTGATGGCCTAAAAATTTGAGTCGTTGAGGCCATTTGGCCTAAAGTTCGGCGACCAAAAAAACCCTGCTT
>JASAND010003634.1:0-11867 GCA_030248195.1 Trissonchulus latispiculum
ATTTTCAAACTCTACATGGTCGAAAACCACCCAGATGAAGTTTTCCCGGCAAAAATTGACAATTTTTAACTTAAAGTCAATTTTACCGTGGTTCCGGACTAGCGCCTCCGGGCCTCTTTATCCCCAACCACCCCTCTAATTCTTTGCGCCTCCCGGCCTCCCGACCTTCCGGCCTCCGGGCCTCTTTACCCGCAACCACCCCCCTAAAACTACACGTGGTGCTGGCCTATTACTACTCACGTGTGAATGGGAACACAGGGCAGAAACGTTTCTATCATATTTGGCTGGGATTTGAATGAAAACAACCTAAAACTGCAAATAGTATGTCGGCATGCTACTGACGACGCCCACCGAATACTAGTAACAGTCCAGCAGAGTGGTCAGCATATGAGAGCACCTAACAGTATGAATGAGATGTGTTTATTGTCACTTAGGTCTGTACCTAACAGTAGATATGCACGTAGCTATACAGCACGAGCTTGCAAAATTGAGGAAAATAAACTTATATTTAAACTCTACGGGGTTGAAAACCCCCAAGATAAAGTTTTCCCATTGAAAATAAATGAGTTTGAAATTCAAGCTTAGGTCGGCTGCGGTTCCGGTTCATGGGCTAGGTACAGCACACAGCTTAGGAGGTGAAGGAAAACTAAGCTCATGTTCGGATTCTACATGGTCGAAAACCCTATAGGTAACGTTTTCCCACTGAAAATAGCTGAGTTTGAATTTTAAGCTAAGGTCTGCCATGGTTCCAGTCGAGGGTCAAGCACAGGACGGAGCTTAGGTGGTAGAAGAAAACTGAGTTTATTTTCAAATTCTACATGGTCGAAAACCTCCCAGATAAAGCTTTTCCGGCGAAAATTGACAATTTTTAACTTAGTCAATTTTACCGTGGTTCCGGACTAGCGCCTCCGGGCCTACGGGCCTGGCGGCCTCCCGGCCCCCTTGCACCTCCCGGCTTCCCGGCCTCCGCTCCTCTTTACCCCCAACCACCCCCCCCATACTTTGTGCCTCCCGACCTGCCGGCCTCCCGGTCTCCGGTCCTCTTTACCCCAACCACCCCCCCTAAGACTACACGTGGTGCTGGCTTATTACTACTCACGGTACTGTTCTCACGGTGCTGGTTAAGCAAAGGTACTGCACATATCATTATATATGGATGATAACGATTTGTCGAATTTTATATGAAACTTCTGTTTTCTAACAGTTTTTAGAATTTGCAATTTAAGACTTTGCTGATTGTATCCCTTAGAAATAGCTAAGTCCAGTAATTTCCTAGACTTAATAATAAAGCTATCTACCATGCGTATTACAAATATTGCCATATCTATTAATTTTACTACCTACTACGTTATACAAACATCCTTTACTGATATTGCTTTGTGCATGCGGCAAAACTATTGTGTTAAAAGGGAAATTATCCCTTTTATCAAAAACATCAGTAAAGAAGTGGATAGATTGATGTCGAGTACATCTGCGGATAATGGGTCAGAGTTAACTTTTACAGGAGTAAGCGAATTAGGGTACATATCTTTCTATGGTTGTCAAACTCATTGTCATCATTAACAGTAGTAATATCATCAATATATCTATAAATATGTCGTAGGGTAGCGTTAACTACAAAACTGGCAACATCCCCTTAAGGTGGTAGTACCACTACCGGGGTGGATTTACACGGAAACTGGGAACTAATGACTTAATCAATCGCTTCAAAATTTGGCAGAAGTGTTCCTTATTATGTTCTGCATCAAACGAGCTGGCCAACTGCGCACCGAAGATTGCCTTGCTGTCTATACAAACGGAAATGTATTATAGTTTTGAAATTAAAAACATCCTTCAATCCTCGACGAATTCATTTGAAATTTTGCATCTAAGCATTATTAATACACACGTTCAGGTCATTTTTTAGGTTTTGATAAAACAAATTTTTCGTTTTTTAGCTTATTCTCAATTGTAATTTCTGCATCTTGCCTACTATTGTGTTTTTCCTAAAACAAAGAAAACAGCCTGAGCGTATGCAGACGTAAAACATATCTGCCAAATTTGATCAATTTTGGTTGAAACAGTGACGAGAAAATCAAAATGAAAGATTTTGTAATTTTTCATTATTTGCTTTGGTTTTGGGAATTTACATTGCTTTCAAGAAGCTAAATAGTATTTTTTGTTAAATAATATACATAAGTAACACACTAGCAACCTTTAAAATCCAATAGATAATTTTTGGATCTGCTGTTACTTTACATTGCAGGTGCAAACGGTCATCGAAAGTCAGCCGTATGTAAAACTACCTGTAACTTTTGATAGAAACCACGTACAGAAGAGATTTGCACATCATTTTAAACTCTTTTTGTGCTGATTCACATGGTAGATTCAAATTTAGGTTACAAGGCTTAAATAAAATTTTGATTATTTGCGCATGCGCAAAGCCATGGTGGTAGCAAGCCGATTATTCACTCTCAGCACCAAAATTTTGTGAAAAGATGCCTGCCATAAAAGCCTGCCAACCAAACGTGTTTCACCTCTAGTTTCGTCATGTTAGTTTGATTTATACGAAGATTAGGTAGAAACTCCCGCTAGTTGTACTACCACTTTAAGGTGGTGATTCCCTTTGGTCACACTTTTACTGTGCAGCACGCAAGCGTTGATGGTTTTCAACGAAACTTTCACAGCCAGGCCCACATGTGACCTAATTACCCTCAACCAACGATTGTTGCGATACCTCCAATATTTCGCGGGCGAGACCTCAAGATGAGTAAAAATCAAAAGTCAAAACATAGTCATATTGGAAAGCTCTCATACTAATGTTTCTCATAGAACCAGGTAACCAAAATGTACTGGATTCAAGATAAATTAGATCAAGAGTGAGCTGTTGTATGCAAACGTATGTGTGGTCGGACTGAAAGAAAAATAGCATCTGTAGCACCAAAAATTCGGGCTTCATGTAGGGATCGAACCCACAGCCAGCTTAATGTCCGACGCTGTATCAGTTGATTCACCGAAGCACAATCGAACCACGCTGAAGTTTGATTTCGTCCAAAACTGTAGTACAGGAGCCCTCCTAAATACAGTAGCTGAATTAAAAGGCAACGCTGTCTTCTAGTTGCTTCTTCTTTGTGTCTAATTTTATCGTCTTTCAAGTGAGCACCATTGAACCATTGAAATTTGAGGCGATTTCGTCCAGGAACAAAAAAGTTACAGTCATTCAAAATTTCCAATTCCTATTGAAAATGGCCCAAAATCGGAACTTTAGATTTTTCGCTTCTTGCAACGATAACTTACTCAAATCAAAACGGTTCGAAAGTTTCTATAGCTCATTTTGTAGCTAAATACAATATCTAAAACTTGTCGAAGAGCTTTTTTGAAATTTCGACTTCTAGTTGTTGTAGTAATCGTTTCTGTGAGAAAGCCCCAAAAATAAGTCAAAATGTGACATTTTCGAAATTTTTCGAAATTTACAAATATGCACAATATCTACATCAATCGATAGCTTTTTCAATTCTAAACAATTTTTCTTCTTGGCACAAACGTCCAGTTTGTAGCTGTTTCAAGTTATCGGTCGAAAACCGTATCTTCGTGATTTTTCAATTTCAGTCTTTTGGGGGTTCTCTCACAGAAACGATGACTACAACAGTTAGAAGTCGAAATTTGAAAAAAGCTCTTCGACAAGTTTTAGATATTATATTTAGCTACAAAATGAGCTATAGAATGTTTCGAACGGTTTTGATTTGAGTAAGTTATCGTTGCAAGAAGCGAAAAATCTAAAGTTCCGATTTTGGGCCATTTTCAACAGGAATTGGAAATTTTGAATGACTGTAACTTTTTTGTTCCTGGACGAAATCGCCTCAAATTTCAATGGTTTATGTAGGACCCTAAGGAGTATCAATAGGCACAATTTGAGCGAAATCGGCGAGGGTCGAATTTTTTACCCAAGTAGCCCCCCCTTAAGGTGGTAGTACCACTACCGGGATTTTCTACGTAATTTTTCCATGGATGAAGCAATCTTGACGAAAGATTGGATAAAGCAAAACTGGTTGACAAACTATCTTTGCGCAAAATCTTGGTGTCAGAGAGCGCATAGTTGGCTAGCTACCATCGTGGCTTTGCGCATGCGCAAATGGTCAAAATTTTACTTAAGCTTCGTATATTAAATTTTACAGAACTACGTGAAAGAGCGCAAAAAGCGCTTTAAAATGATGTGCATATCTCTTCAGTCCGTGGTTTCTATCAAAAGTTACAAGCGGTTGAAGCTGAATAGCTGATTTATAGCTGATATAGCTGAATTACGTTGACCGTTTGCGCACTCAATGCGAAGCAAGAACAATTTATCCTAAAATTCAATCTATTGTGTTTTAACGGTTGTCGTTGTGTTACCTATATGTATTGTTTAACAGAAAACACTTTGCAGCTGCTTGAAAGCATTGTAAATTCCCAAAACCAAAGCAAACAATGAAACGTTGCGAATTCTTTGTTTTTGATTTTCTCGTCATTGCTTCAACCAAACTTGACGAAATTTTCCAAATATGTTTTATATCTGCATACGCTCAGGCCGTTTTCTTTGTTTTTGGAAAAACGCACTAGTAGGCAAGATATAGAATTTACAATATTTCAAAATGAGCTCAAAAATCGAACATGCACTTTTCCGAAAAACTAAAAAAACGGCCTGAGCGTATTAACTAATAAAGCTTACATGGAAAATTTCTAACAAATCCATAAAGGAATGAAGGAGATATTTAAATTCAAAACTTTTAATACATTTCCTCTTGTGTAGACAGGAAGCCAGCTCCCACATCTTTGCAGGCAAGTGCATTTGATTCAAAACATGATAAAGAACAAAAGTGCCAAATTTCAAACCGATTGATTAAGTATTTAGTTCACAGTATCTGTTCAAAGTCCACCCCGGTAGTGGTACTACCACCTTAAAGGGCCCTAAGCCTAAGCCTTAGCCTCAGCCTAAGCCTGACACTAAGCCTAAGCCTTAGCCTAAGCCTCAGCCATATGTTAAGGGGGCGCTTGCATTACCGGGAACGGTTCTCCTGAGTTTATTTTCCAACGAATCTATTTCAAACTCAAAAAATCATTTGAGCATATGTAGCTGGTGCCAAATGCTAACAGTATGTAGAATTTGAATAATCCAGTGCTTGGCTTTCGACTTACACAAGAGGGATAAGCTGAAATTTTCAAAACGCTGTCACTCATTGACGGCTGAATGAAATTAGCTCAAATTTGGCACAATTGCGTAAATTAACATAACGCAGGGACAACTTTTTCAGTTTTTCAATTTATGCAGTTTTGAGCATTTTATGAATATTCGAAAACTTTGAAAGTCAATGTCTCACGGAATATACGATTTAAACGAAAACAATTGCCCCTGCGTACCCGTCAAATAAACGTTCATGCAAAATTTGAGAGAGTTTGGTCGCAGCATGTACGAGAAAATCAAAATGAAAAATTTCGCACTAATCATTTCAGTTTTTCGCAAATATTATTCTTTTAATAAGTCGCACCGTGTATTTCATAAAATAATAAAGAAATCCAACACAAAAGCAACGTGAAAAGCCCTGTAGAATTCATTTCCGAACGATTGGTTTTTACATTACCATTCGCGTCGCGAATGGTAAACGTAACTTTGTCATATATTCAACCGCCTGTAACTTTTGATTGCAACCACGTACAGGAGAGATATGCACATCGTTGTAACGGGCTTTTTATGCTCTTTCAGATAGTGTATTCGACGTTGTCGTTTGCTGTTTTGATAAAATTTCGAAATTTTAAGCCATACCGGTAGCTAGCCAAGCGCGTGGTCTCCGTTGCCGAAATTTTGCCAAACGATGCCCCGCCAACCAAGATAAGTTTAGTTGGGATTTCTTTAAAATTGAGCTATCGGTCTAAATTTTATATCTACAATCCCGATAATGCAAGCGCCCCCTTACACATAGGCACTGATAATAAAGTGTAGATTTGATTTTTCAGTGTTCTGGGATTCCCCCCCCCCCCCCCCCCCTGGGTGACTAGTGCCGATTTCCACGTAATAAAGCGAATTTTGGCAACTTTTCGTAATGTTTTTGAAACTAGACAATTTTGACAACAAATTTTCAAAAATTTAGGTAAGGGTTTGAAAAGTTTTGGGGGTAGGCCGAAGCATAGGTGTAAGGTTATAGTTTCACCGGAAATTTTGGTTTGGTGTGTCCCTCCCCCGAAATTTTGGGTGCCCCCTTTTTAGACCCCCCACGACCTCCCCCAAACCTCCCCCCCAAAATTTTTCTATTTTTATGTCAAAAATTGCATTTTCAGCCATTGCTAATGCCAAAAAACATTAAACCAGCAATTTTAACATTAGACAGTGTTTTGAATTAGACAACCATGAAGTAATTATGACATTAAACAGGTGTTTTAAACTCGAAAATTTGATTGGCAACATGTTTCTAAGTCTAAAATAAGGTCAATATTGAGCCAGAAAGTCCGTAAAACCATTGGAAACGTGTATTTGTCGCAGTAATAAACACTTTAAGCCAAAAATGTTTTTGAAAAATTATTCAGAAATCAGTTTTAAGCCAAAATTTGAGAAAAATTTTTCAAAAAATGACCATTTTCTAGCAAAATTTAGCTAACTTTTTGTCCCCAAAAAGTCCTGGGGAGGTTCGGGGGGGGGGGGGTAACCAAAAGTGGGGGGGGGGATAGTCCAAAAATCCGGGGGGGGGGGTAAAGTTAGTCGAAATTTTTGGGGGGAGTAGCGAGTGCCGGGTCATGTGTGAGATCCCCCGCCACGAGAAGGCCAGACCATAGGTGTAAGGTTGGAAGGGGGTAGCCCCCCAGACTTTTTCAACTCTCCCCCAAAACTTGTGGGGGGGGACGTCCCGTCCCCCCCCTAGGTGTAATTGGGGGGGGGTAACCCCCCCCCCAGCCATTTTCCAAACCCCCCCAGAACTTTTTGGGGGCCCCCGGCCATAGTTTCCTTTGGGGGGGGGGGGGGGGGGGGGGCTGTCCCCCCCCCCAAAATTTTCGACCAACTCCCCCCCCCCCCCCCCCAGAATTTTTGACTTGCCCTCCCCCAACCTTCGGCTACCCCCCCGAACCCCCCCAGCGATTTTCGGGCCCAAAAAGTTAGCTAAATTTGGCCGAAAAATGGTCATTTTTTGAAAAATTTTTCTAAAATTTTGACTTAAAATCGCTTTAAAACGCTGCAAATACGCTAAAAACGATAAAAACAAGCCTTGTTTTGACAAAAAAAGCGTTAAAATACAGAAAATTTTGCGTTTTTAGGCAATTTTTCGAAATTTCTGAGGTCCGAATTCGGGGGGGGGGGGTTGGGGGGGTACCCCCATCACATTTCTTGGGTAGACCGCCAACCATAGGGGTAACGGAGATTTGGGGTGGGGAGGCTCCCCCCAACATTTTCTGGGGGGGGGGGCCCCCTCTGGCGACCCCAACCCCCCCTGGTCCCCCGCCACCCCTCCCCCAAAATAATTTTTCATTTTTTATGCCAAAAATCGCATTTTCAGCCGTTTCTAAATGCCAAAAAACATTCAACCATGAAGTAATTTTATCATTAGACAGTGGTCTTAAACTCAAAAACTTGATTGCCAACATGTTTCCAAGTCCAAAATAAGGTCAATATTGAGCCATAAGATCCATAATACAGTTAAAAACGTGTCTTTCTCATAATAATAAACAGTTCAAGCCACAAATTTCGACATTTTTGAAAAATTTTTCAAAATTTACCCTAAAAATACCCAATTTTTGGCCATTTTTCGCGCCTTCGGCGCGGCTACCCCCCCCCCCGGTTCCCAGTTGGGGGACGTCCCCCCCCCACGGCGGGGGGGGACGTCCCCAACTGGGGCGGGGGGGGGGGGGGGGGGGTCGCGCCGGGGCGGGAAATGGCCAAAAATTGAATTTTTTAGAATTGGAATTTTGAAAATTTTTCAAAAATGTCGAAATTTGTACAAAACTGTTTATTAATTATGAGAAATACACGATATGGATCTTATGGCTCAATATTGACCTTATTTGAACTGAAACATGTTGCCCAATCAAATTTTTTGAAGTTTAAGATTTTCTAATGATAAAATTACTTCGTAATTTGAATGTTTTTTGGCATTTAAAGGCAACTGAAAATGCGATTTTGGCATAAAATGAAAAATTTTTTGGGGGGGGGGGGGGTCGGGGGGGGGGGGTGGGAAATTTAGAGAGAGTATTCACCCCAAATCTCCGTTACACTATGTTGTTGTCTACTAGGGAAATGTGATGGGAACCCCCCCCCAACCCCCCAGAATTCGGACACTCAGAATTTCGAAAAATTGCCTAAAAAATACTGTGTTCTTGCTTAAAACAAGACTTGTTTTTATCGTTTGCTGTGTTGCACCGTTTTTAAAGCGATTTTTAAATCAAAATTTTAGAAGGTACAAGTGACATTTTTTCGGCAAATTGCTGCTTTGGGCCAATACTGGGAAGTTGGGGAATGTGAGAAGAGCAAATTCACCGGGAAGATAAAATTGGTCAAAAATACAGGGGGGGAAATTAAGCCCCAACCCCAGAAATTATGGCGGGGGGCCCCAAATTTTGGAAAAAATGACGGGGAAACACAGTGCACCTATGGGGGGACGAGTTTGGGGCTGAGGAAATTGAAAAGTGGGGGGGGGACCCCCTCCCGTACCCGCCCTATGAAGTCTGACACTCTCGTATTTGTATTGGCATCCTTTTCCCCAAAAATAACACCGGATTTTTGGGTTCAGTTGCGAACCTCCCAGGACTTTTTTTGGGGACAAAAGTTAGCTAAATTTTGCTAGAAAATGGTCCACGAAAAAAATTTTTCTCAAATTTTTGGCTTAAAAACTGATTTCTGAATATTTTTCAAAAACATTTTTGGCAAAAAGTGTTTATTTACAGTAATCACATTTTCGATAGTTTTGGACTTTTCTAACCAAATCTTGACTGTTGGAAGCGCGCCAATCAAATTTTCAGTTTTCGCCACCAGTATCATAAATTACTTCATGTTGTCTAATTCAAAACACTGTCTAATGTTAAAATTGCTGGTTTAATGTTTTTGGCATTAACAATGGCTGAAAATTAGAATTTTGACGCCAAAAATAGAAAATTTTGAAGGAGGTTTGGGGAGGCACCAAAAGGTTGGAGATTTGCCAAACCAAAAAATCAGTGAAACTACTGTACCACACCCTGCTTCGACACTACAAAACTTTCAAACCCTTACCTAAATTTTTGAAAATTTGTTGTGCCAAAATTGTCTGAAAGTTTCAAAATTTTGAAAAAAGTTGCTAAAATTCGCGCGCCGTGAGTCGGCGCAATCACCCGGGGGGGGGGGGGGGGTCCCAGACACTGAAGGTACTTTATTATCGGTGCTATGTTTAAGGGGGAAAAACGTTGTCGGGATTGGGCTCAAAGTTGAACCGACTGGCAATTTAAAGGAAATCTAAACAGTTGGCGGGAAATAATTTTGGCCCAAAATTTCATTGTGAACCGCTTCGGCAACTACCGGTAAACTTAATTTCAATTTTATCAAACGACGACAACGTCATATCTGTGAAGGCATAAAAAACCACACACAGCGTGTGCATATCTCTGCAATGATAGATTCCTCAAGGATACGAAGCGATTGAGAATATGACAAATTCACGTTGCAAGTAAAGACGCAGAATGTGTATCAAACAGTAGTTCAATTCTGAGGGCTTTTTCACATTTTGTGTTGAATTTCTGTTCAGTGACTACACGGATATGACAACAAAGGATACATGTTGCGAAAAAGCTGATGATACCAGTGCGAAATTTTCATTTAGACTTTTTTCACGTACATGCTGCAGCCAAGCTTCTCATTTTGCATTACTTGTTTGGACAATTGTTTTCATTTAGATATTCCATTGGTGGCTGGTAGCTTTTCAAAGTTTTCAGATGATATAGATGCTCAGAGATAGGTGAAGGCTGAAAAGAAGTTGTCCCTACCGTTATGTTAATTTGTCAGCAAATTTGAGGCTAATTTCATTCAGCTATTAGTAAAATTGACTGGCAAAATTTCCATCCTCTTGTGTATGAAGTCGAAAACTGGATTATTCCAGTACCATACTGTTTCAGCGACATTTCGGCAAAATATGCTCAAATGATTTTTGAGTTTAGTAGATTCGTTGGAGAGCTCAAACCAGGAGACCGTTCAATGTCACCGCTTGTATATGAGGCTTAGGCTGTTGGAAGCAGTGTCAGGGCCCAGACTGAGACGAACTTGGAGAAGCAGGAGCACGCCCAAGGTGGTGCACTGCCGAGATGGAACTGGGAACAATTATCTCTGTGAACCTAAATGCCGATGTCGGTTTGAAATTTGGCACTCTTTGATGCACATCGCATTTTTGAATCAAATCTGCACTTTCGAAAATTGAATTTCTTCCTGTACACAAGAAATCCTTAAAAATTTTGAACCCAAATATCTCCTTCATTCCTTTGCCGGATTTGTTAAATTTTCCGGCAAACTTTGATAGTTGGCCGACAATTTGCCGTTTCAGTTTTCGGAAAAGTACATGTTCGATTTTTGAAACAAATTTGAGAAATATTGTAGGATATTTTTTTCGGTGAATTTTTTTCAAAAAACAAACCTGAAAACTTGTGTGCAGGTGCTAAAATTTGGAAAATTTCGTCAAAGTTTGGTTAGTAATGACGAGAAGAGCAAAGGAATGCAACGTTTCGTGTTGCTGGTGTTTGGGAATTTACAATGCTCAAGCAGCTTTGCAAGCTCTGTTAAACAGCCATATGGGGCCTTTTAAACGTGTCGATAAGCCTGGCCGGTGTTTTAGGGACAAAATTAATTTCGCGCTTCGCATTGATGCGCAAACAGTCCATAATTGTATCTCAGCTGCAAAGCTCGGCCCCATTTCAGCTTCGGCAACTTTTGATAGAAAGTACGGACTGGCGCACATTTTGCTCTTCGCAGTTCAACTGTAAAAATTTGGCATATACGAAACTTAAGCCATGCGCAAAAACCACGTGGACAACAACTTCCAACTATCAGCTCCAATTTTGCTGTCACATCCGGCACCAGATAAGACTAACCGTCCGTGGAGAAATTAGGTCAGGCTCCGCTGAACGTGGTGATTCCCTTTGGTCACACTTTGCAATGTGCAGCGCACAAGCGTTGATGGTTTTCAACGAAATTGTATGTGACGCAATTGCCGCCGAGTTGTTGCGTACCTCCAACCGAATGGAGCTGGTTTCAAAATGAGCCGAAATCAGAGAGTCAAAATTATGAACTGTTGGAAACTTCTCATATGTGTTCTCGTAGAACCCGAATATTGTATTTGAAATACAAAACCGGCAATATTGTGGTCGAACTTGAAGCTTGCGCCAACCGTACCATGGCACCGAAATTCGAGCTCATGTAGGGATCAAATTCCGGCAATAAGCGTGTCGGAAACTGTAAATTGATTTAAAACGAGCTCACTTTGATGTCGAGCACGCTGAAATTTGTTTTCGTCCAAAATGAAATTGCGAGCCCTGCAAAATACGGTAGCTGAATTCCGAAACGGCAACTGTCTTCTAGTTGCTATTTCTTTGTCTAGTAGATGCTCAAGTGAACCTGAATTGTTGAAATTTGGGGCTTGAACAATTCCGGGAACCAGAAAGTTGCAGTCATTTCAAATTTCCGGTTCTGGCAGAAATTGGCCCAAAATCGGAACACTTTAGATTTTTCGCTTCTTCTGACGATAACTTACTCAAATCAAAACTGATTTCTTGTTCTACCATGTTTGTAGCTAAATACAATATCTAAAATGTCGAAAAATTTTTGGGGTGTTGGTAGTCTTCAAGTCAAAAATGTGACATTTTCGAAATTTTCGAAATTTTGATGTACACAATATCTACATCGAGCAATGCATAAC
>JASAND010003635.1:0-42653 GCA_030248195.1 Trissonchulus latispiculum
AAGACTTCGACAGTATGCCCATCGTGTTCAGCGACACGGATTTACTGTATAGGTACCGCCAGAGGGCCGAAAAACGCTGTTTTAGGGGTTTGATCAGTGGTCAGAAGGCCCCATAGACCGTAGTGACCACTGATCATTTCCATCGGAATCGGCAATATGCCCATTGAAACGAGCGTAGTCGATTTACTATATATGCCCCCAACAAAAACGCCGAAAAGCGCTGTTTCAAGGGGTTCGGCCACTGGTCAATAGGCCCCATAGACAGTAGTGACCACTGGTCACTTCCCTCAATTTCGGCAATATGCCCAATGAAACGAGCGTAGTCGATTTACTATATATGCCCCCAACCAAAACGTCGAAAAACGCTGTTTAAAGGGGTTTGACCACTGGTCAATAGGCCCCATAGACCGTAGTGACCACTGGTCACTTCCCTCGATTTCGGCAATATGCCCAATGAAACGAGCGTAGTCGATTTACTATATATGCCCCCAACCAAAACGTCCAAAAACGCTGTTTAAAGGGGTTTGACCACTGGTCAATAGGCCCCACAGACCGTAGTGACCACTGGTCACTTCCCCCGATTTCGGCAATATGCCCACTGAAACGAGCGTAGTCGACTTACTATAAATGCCCCCAACCAAAACGCCGAAAAGCGCTGTTTTAAGGGGTTCGACCACTGGTCAATGGGCCCCATAGACCGTAGTGACCACTGGTCACTTCCTTCGATTTCGGTAATATGCCCAATGAAACGAGCGTAGTCGATTTACTATATATGCCACGAACCAAAACGCCGAAAAATGCTGTTTATAGTGAGTTTTCCCTACTTTGACCCTGGGCGAGGAACCACGGGAGCCATGCTGACCAGTGGTCACTTCGGGCGGTATCGGCAGTATGCTCATCGTTTTCAGCGACCCCGATTTACTATATATGGGTACCACCCCAAGGCCGAAAAACGCCATTTTTAGTGACTTTTATAGCAAGCTTAACAAAAAATCACCCGAAATTTTAACAAAAAAAATCACCCCACCCTGACTCACAGGAAAGTCGCAGAGACCCAAATTTTTGCATGGTGATAGCCACACATCTCGACATTACAGCCTGTGAGTTTGAGCCCCTAGGCCCTCTCCATGCGTTCAGGGCAGACCTTTAAGTGAGGGTACCCAAAAGTGACCTCAAAAACGTTCATGACCGAAGTTCGAATTTCGGCTGCTATTTACTAAGGGAAAACCCTAGGCAACCCATATTGTACATGTGACATGTCCTGACTGTGGGCTATCGATACATATATAGAAGTTCCCAGTTGGACCTATGTGTCGTCCTGGGGTGGGTGATTTTTTTTTGTTAAAATTTTAACAAATAAAAAATCATTTTTATGTTTTTTACTGATGTCAGAGCAGCAGCTAGAGCAAAACTAACGTCAAATTCGAGCTCAGCGACCTCGAAAACCCTTATATACGATGTTTTTGAGGTTGCCTGGCACTTCTGGTAGTCCAACCTGGTAACCAGCCGGGCCTGAACCGTCCGACGGTAAACGTGATCCCAGAAGTCAGTATTAGGCCATAGTTACCGAAAAACTAATGCCAGATTTGAATTCAGCGCCCTGGAAAACCCCCTAGGACATGTTTATAGCCACTTCGTACTGTCCAGTTGGTACCTGGAGGGTCCGGACGGGTCCGGCAGGGGTCACGTGACCGTGGGTCATACCCCACCAAAATATGAAGTTCTGAATTTCTCTGCCAAAATGCCTGGAAATAGGTTATAATCACTCACAAACACGAAAAAACAACGTTTTAGCCTTTAAAACGGCACTTTAGAGCCACCAGACTTCATGCTGGACGCTGTCGGGGGCCATCAGTGACCACTAAGACTTCGGCGGGGTCAGTTGCCCTAGTTGGAGCACTAGGTTAGCGGTTTTGGGTTCTAAATACGTTATTTAGTGTGCTCTATCCAAAACTGATGAGAAAAAGTTGCTAGCTGCTCTCTGGGATCCGATCCGCCACTGATTTTTTTTGTTAACGGGTGATTTTTTTTGTTAAACCTTTAACAAAAAAAATCACACATTTTCGTCTACTGCAACTTACTGGTAGGTGGTAGAGCAATGAAACTGGGGTGGTTTTAAAGCTTAGCCCAAGACCTATCCATGGGTCCTCAAAGTAATCGATTTGGTTTAGTTTTGCGAAAGTTCCAGCCAAAAAACCGAATTTTGATTTTTTTTTGTTAAGCTTGCTATAGGCCATTTCAAGTAACAGTGGGACTTAGAAACTTTCAGCCAAAACAGGCCAAAAAATGCAAAGTTTGGGCCCAACTCCTGAAAGCTCCAGAGCGAAATTAAAAAATCCCCCTCGTTACATTCCGCGCATAGTCCGAAATTTTCAAATAAAACAAACCAAACCGATCTAGCTGCTAACCTGTGAAAAAAAGTCGATCACAACCGAAGTGCCAAAATAGCGAAAGTCCGACTTTGGGGCCTTGGCACAGAGCCAAAATTGGCAGTGTGCCAAAATGACCAAAAAAGGTTGCATAGGAGGACCCTGCCTACCAACATATAATAGTAGTATAGGACCAAACTGCCCATATCGTTCCAACACTGCGCTGACATAAGCACTTCCGAAAAGCGTTATTAACCGAGAAAAAAAAACGCACGGTAACTCCCGCCTGGTGCAAAATTTCGAAGTTCGGAATTTTAACCAAAAGTATATATGGTGGTACTTGTAGTACTGCTAGAGTACTTTACGATGGTAACATTTTTACCCCTCCCAGACCTCTAATTAGTTGGCACCAGGCCAACACTGTCTCCAGGGGGCCGCGCAGACGCCTTTATACCCATATTATGTAGGGGCGCTATCGCGCCCCTACATAATAAGCAAAGGTAAGACGAGGGCGTTTTAAAAACAATGAAAACATAATTGCGCCGAAGGCGCAAAATTTTTCTAAAAACCTATTTTGTCATTCAAAGCTTAAAGAAAGTTTTGTATTCTGTTCAGCAAAATACTGGGCTTATTCTACTGGGGGGGCCCCCATAAACACCCTTCCCCCCCCAAAAAAAAGTGGGTGCCCCTTTTGGTACCAACTTTTGCCTTGAAAAAATCGCTCAGAAGGCCAAATTTTCAAAAATTTTCCGGCTTCGCCGGAGATTTTTAGTCGATTTTTGGTTATTTAAGTGCTATTTTTGCACTGAAAATGAACTTTTTTGGGGATTACTATAAAAACAGCGCTATTTTTAGCATGTTTTTAGAAAAAATTTGAAAAATTTTCGCCCCCCCCCCCAAAAATGACTCGCCCCCCGAGGGCCCCCCCCCAAGAAAAAATCCCTAGAATAAGCCCAGAAATAGCCAAGATAAAAATTTACACTTTACACTGGTTAAATACAAAAAATAGGAAAAAATAGGAATTTCGGCTGAAAATAGGAATAAATAGGAATGCCTCGAAAAAATAGGAAAAAATAGGAAAAATAGGAACCGCAACAGGCCTGGGGGTTTGAAAAAAAAGTAGGGAGGGGGGTCTGGCAAAAAAGGGGGAGGGGGTCGAAAAAATTCGATTTGGGGGGAGGGGTAAAAAATTTTCGAGGGGGGGTCGGCAAAAATCGGTTTTTTGTTAAAAAAACTGAAAAAGTTTCTCAATTTTCAGCTATTTTTAGCGATTATTAAGGTAATTAAGCGAACTTTAGCAATTTTTCGCTAATTTCTTGAAAATTTTCGAATTTTTTGCTAAAAATTTGCAAAAATTCAAGTAGGGGTTGAAAATTTTTAGGGGGGAGGGGTCGGCCGAAGGCCGATTTGTGGGGAGGGGTAGAATATATATTTTAGGGGGGGGGGTCGGCGACCCCTCCATTTGGGACTCCCCGCCCCCCCTCCTAACACACCTATGTGGAAGGGTTTAAAAAGGGCGCCCCCCCCCAACCCAAATCCCCGTTACACCTATGCCGGGGGGGCCCAAACCCCCCACGACCGTCCCAAACCTCCCCAAAAAAATTTTCTATTCTTATGCCAAAAAACGCATTTTCAGCCATTGCTAATGCCGAAAAACATGGAATCATTAAGTAATTTTAACATTAGACAGTGTTTTAACTTCGAAAGCTTGATTGTAATGTCAACATGTTTCTGAGCATAGGTGAACCAGGCCACTAGCGTAGCCAGAAAAAAATTTCGGGGGAGGGAACGCAAAACTTTTCCGGGGGGTCTGGGGGGCGGAGCACCCCAGAAGCTGAGAAATTTTTCTATTTCGTGACCTTCTTGGAATTTTTATAGAGCATTCGTTGAAATTACAATACGTAATATTTAAGGCGCAGTGCTTGTGCATGCACCTAAATAATCCAGAAGGTGGTCAAAGTAGACTAAATAGGGTAATTGGTACTCATTTTTTAGTGCGAAACACGTAATATAATGGTATAATACACATATTTCGCGCCGAAGGAGCGAAAACTTTTTGAAAAATGGGCGCTTACACAGGTGGCAGGAAAAAATTCCAGGGGGGCAACACGTTTTCGGGGGGGGGGATTCCCCCCCCCCCACTGGCTACGCGCCTGAACCAGGCTACAGTTTGCCCCCTGTGAGACCCCCCCACGAGAAGGCCAGACCCCCCACCCCCGACCTCGACTATATATTCCTCCCCAAGCCGAGCTCAGACCCCCCCTAAAATGGGGTCCAAACAAGAAAAAAATGCCAAACTTTTGTAAAAAGTTTTTCAATTTTTCAAAAATTTTCTGAAAAAATTGGCTGGAAATAGTTAAAAACGCTAAAAAACTAGACTGTAAAACGCAATACGAGTAGTTTTTGAGTAGATTTATGTCGAAAATAGTAGATTTCATGTCAAAAAGGGCCATTTTTAGCTGAAAAAATTTGGGTACAGTTTGGGTACGGTTTTTTTGAAAATTTCCGATTTGTTAGACCCCTCCAAGCCAGATTTGGACTTTTTACTCCCCCCCAACCCAAACAGGTGGTACACTGGCATTTTTTTAGGGTTTTGAAAGTGGGGGGCTTCCCCCCCTAGGGAGGGGGAAGTGGGCAGGGTATTTTTTACAGGGGGGGGGGGGGGGGGGGGGGGGCCCCGAAATTGACCCCCCCCGGGATTTTGGTCTGCCCCCTTAATGAGGTCTAAATTTTTTCCAAAAATGGTCAAATTTTCAAAAATTTTCGATTTTTTCGTAAAAATGACTCTTTTTACCTTAAATCCTGGCATTTTTGAGAACTTTTTGTGTTTCACCATGCAAAATATGCCAAAAAATACCATTTTTTTGGCTCATTTTTGCAAAAAATCTTCCCCCCTCCCCGAAAAGTTCTTCCCCCCCGGGCCCGGGCCCCCCCCGGTAAGCCCCCCCCGGAAATAATCCCTAAAAATACCCTGGTGGGGGAGGGCTTCCGAAAAGTGGGGGGCGACCCAAAGGTAAAATATATGGAAATTTTTAGCGCAAAAAATCGCTGTTTTTAAGCTTAAAATGAGCTCATAAATCCATAAATTAGCTAAAAATTCAGAACATTTTTCAAAATTTGACCTCAAAAACCTAATTTTTTGACACTTTTGGGCGACCCCCAAAAAAGTGGGTGGGGGCTTGCCGAAAAGTGGTGGGGGGAAGTGGGAGGGGGGGCTCCGAAATTTCTAACCGATGTGTGCAAAGATCAAGTCATTTGGTTCACTCCTGCTCATTTTATGACATTTTGAAAATGACAACTATAGTCAGAGGGGGAAAAAACATGACGGAAAAGAAGGGGAAAAAACATGGTCGACTACTCCCCAACCATAGCAGGTGCAGCTGCCTAGTATAGCCCATTAGAAAGAGCAAGTCTAGAAGTATACCCTACAGTACCAGATTGGTTTCTAAGTTTGATTCTGTAAGTAGTAAGTACAGTACTTGACCAAAGTTGACCTCCCAAAATTGGCCAAAATGCTAAGGATTTTCGAAAGTTTGCAAGTCTATATCTAACCAACTATCAAACTTTGGCTAGTATAAATGGGCATGCGGGCATAATTCGACTTGCTCTATCACATGGCAATAGTGGTTTTCCCCTGCGTACACCCAGTAAAAAAATTTGACCATGTTTTTTCCCCCACATTGGGTCCACTAGAGCGGGGAAAAAAACATGGTGACCAAATTTTAAAATTTTTGCGTATGCTTCAGGAAGGCGTAACTATATATATAATGCTTCTATAGGAAAGAGAATGCTTTAAAACCACTAAAAACCTCAAAATATGCCAACTTTAAGCATTTTTGAAGCTTCTAGCTCGAAAATTTGATTTGCAGCATCAATATGCCAGGTTTCATAAGTTTCTATGGTAAAAATGAAAATTTTGAAAAAACTTAAAAAATGATGGAATATTGCAATTTTTAACACAACTAACTTGTTTCTAGTGATATTCTGCATATTATGGCCAGTTCCCAGCAGGTTTCATGCCCAAACAGGTTAGGTACGGCGGATTTAGCATTTTGACCAAAAAATCGGGTTTTAAGCTTGCTGTGAGGTTAGAAGGGTGCCTAGGTAGTTTTGCACGCTAAAAACAGCTGAAACAATGCTTTTAAACCACTCTAAATGGTTGGTTGGTAGAAATCCGTGGCATGTTTTTTTCCCCGCACCATGTTTTTTTCCCCGATTTGCGGGTAAAAAAACACGGACAAATCCTGTAACTGCCAAAGCTGAGTGAGGTATAAGAGTAGTTTGAATATACGATTAGATAGGTATTTGCCCACGGTACATAACGGTATACTCAAACCGATCCAAATCCAAGCGAAGAAAAAGTTGGGGGCTTGCTTCCCTATTTGTGTTTTTCTTCCCCCCCCCCTGACTATACTTTTTGGTTCAACCATCCAAAAATTTACCAAAAGTTTGGACCGATGTAACTTTTGACTGGGTTGGGTTAGAAAAGTTTTGCAAATATCTGCAACGATGGCAACTCTTCCTCTTTGCACACAGCCAAAATAGACCGATCCGCTGTACCGTTGGTCTGGCACATTGCCAAACGTGGCGGGGAAAAAACCCACTCAATTTTTTTAACAACTCAATACGGAAACAATTAGAGACTATAGCACGGTACTATCGAGCACGCTGCGTCATCCTATGCGGTCAGATACGGACAATTTTGCTTACCTGGCTAGCTAGGTGCTAAAAACCTTAAAAGTGCCATTTCGCTGCTGGAGGACCCAATACAGGTACAATTGTGGATTTTAACAGCCAATTCTACGTAAAAAACCATTCTCTACGCGATAGAATAATAAGTTTTATCAAATTACATCATTTTTAGCATTTTTCAAAAATTGCCCTATGTTTATGTGTTAAACTTTATGAAACCTGGCCAGTTGATGCAGCATTTTCAACGGCACCTGAGATCTCAAAAAAGCTACTTAGATCGGGTTTTTGGTTCATACTAACTAAAAAAAGGGTTGAATTTTACACTGGAAGTGTCAGAATTGCGATAGAACAATTTTTAAGACCTGTGAGGGGTGGGTTTATTTTCCCCCCATTTGGGTTTTTCCCCCATTGGGTTTTTTTCCCCCGCTACTTTTTGCATTATACCGCTCTAACGGTACAACCTACAGAAGTGCAAATAGGCTTAAAAGAAAGTTCTAAATACGCCAAGTACGATGGTATATAAAGTTCTCAGATAGCCCTTATAATAAAAAAGTTCCAGCCAAAATCCGAAAATGTGGGTTTTCCCCCCATGGCTATATATTCATAGGTGTACCACCTGTTTGGGTTGGGGGGGGGAGTAAAAAGTCCAAATCTGGCTTGGGGGGTCTCAAAAATCGAAAATTTTCAAAAAAAACTGTACCCAAACTGTACCCAATTTTTTTCAGCTAAAAATGGCCCTTTTTGGACATAAAATCGACTATTTTCGACATAAATCTAATAAAAAAACCACTCGTATTGCGTTTTAAAACCTATTTTTCAGCGTTTTTAACTGTTTCTAAACAATTTTTTCAGAAAATTTTTGAAAAATTGCCAAAATTTTTGCAAAAATTTAGCATTTTTCTCTTGTTTGGACCCCATTTTAGGGGGGAGGGGGGGTCTGAGCTCGGCTTGGGGGGGGAGTAGTCGAGGTCGGGTATGGGGGGTGGGGGGTCTGGCCTCTCCGTGGGGGGGTCTCACAGGGGGTAAACTGTAGCCTGGTACACCTATGTATATATTTCTCAATTCTCGCAATAATAAACACGTTAAGCATACTTTCCCTGGAACTTATGGTCGGGGGGGGGTAAATCTTGGGATTGTGGTGATCGACCCCAGAAATGTGATGGGGGTACCCCCAACCCCCCCCCAGCACAGACTTCAGAAATTTCGAAAAATGGCCAAAAAATGAAAAATTTTCTGTAATTTAGCCCTTTTTTCTTCAAAATAAGGCTTGTTCTTAACGTTTTAGGCGTTTTTGCACCGTTTAAAGCGATTTTAGGCCGAAATTTTAGAACAATTTTTCAAAAAATGACCATTTTTCGACCACATTTAGCTAACTTTTTGTGTCCAAAAATCGTTGGGGGGGGTTCGGAGGGGGGTAGCCAAAATTTGGCGGAGGGTAAGTAAAAAATCCACAGGAAAATTTTTCCTGGAAAAACTCGGAAAAAACAGGAATAATAGTTTTGACTACAAATTTTATCCCGATATTTTTCCGATTTTTCCAGATGTCTGAAAAAATCGGAAAAATATCGGAATAAATTATCCGGGTTTTTTCCCGATTATTTTCCGATATTTTCTAACTTGGAAAAAAATCGGAATAATTTGGGGAAAAACCGGAAAAAACGGTAGGAAAAATATCGGAAAAAAATTGGAATCATGGAAAAGTTGCACAAAAATCGGAAAAATCTCCGGATAAAATCAGAAAAAATGGGTAAAAAATCGGAAAACTTGAACAAAAAAATCGGAATAATTACCGAAAAAAAATCGGAAAAATGAGTTCTGATTTTTGCCGATTTTGTCCGAAAAAGGATTTCCTGTGATCTGGGGGGGGGGGGGGACGTTTGGTCGAAAATTTGGGGGGGAGGCCCGCCCACCCCCCAAAAGGAAACTATGACGTTAAGCCGACAATTTGGACTTTTTTGAAGAATGTTGCACAAAGTTTACCCTAAAAATACCCAATTTTTCGCCAATTACCCGTACCCCCCGTGGGGGGGGGGGGGCGAGCGGGGGCCCCCCACATTTCTGGGGGTGTTTGGAAAAATGGCTGGGGGGTTACCCGCCCCCCCCAAACCGTCTCCCCAATTACACCTATGCCCCCCCACCCCAAATCTCCGTTACACCTATGGACAGTAGCGGCGCCAGGATTTTTTGAAGGGGGGGGGGGGGGGGGGGAACCCGACCCAAAAATCTGGCGACCTTTTTTGGGAAATCCAAAAATTTTTGCCAAATTTTGGCAAATTTTACCTTCATTTTCCAAAATTCTCTAATTTTAGTAAAAATTTTTCTATTTTTAGCAAAAATTTGCCGTTTTTAAAAAGATTTCTTAAAAACACTCAAATTATGCATATGTCGTGGTCTTTTTGCGAAATTGGTCTTTTCGCGAAAAGACCAACAATTTCGGTCTTTTCGCGAAGTGCCCGGTCACATTGAGAAATTACTTTAAACTATGCAGATTTCTGCTACCAGCCCGGTCTTTTCGCGAAAAGACCAAGCGTGTTGGGCTTTTTGCGAAATAAGTCAAATCACAACGCTATTTATGAAAGCTGATTCACTTATGATGCAAAATTTGTGGGGTCTATTCTGTACCAGCAAACACTTACATAATTAGTTAATTTTTAATGTTCGGTGTTTTAGTGGCAGACAGTCTGTCATTCTTGACTGACAGTCCGTTAATATTGTTGGTTTGTCCTGACATAAACTAAAGACTGTAAGTACTGAAATTATGAAATTTGAAACTAAAATTACTATCCATTTTTTGGAAGGCCCCATAGAACCAACCCATAGTTCAGTACTTATTAGACCTTTTGTCGGCCTGTATGTCAGTATAAACCATATATAAATTTAACGCACTGTCAGTCAGGAATGACAGACTGTCTGCCACTAAAACCACGAAAATTAAAAATTAAGTAAGTGTTTGCTGGAATAGAATAGACCCCATAAATTTTGCATCATAAGTGAATCAGCTTTCATAAATAACGTTGTGATTTGACTTATTTCGCAAAAAGCCCAACAGGCTTGGTCTTTTCGCGAAAAGACCGGGCTGGTAGCAGAAATGTGCATTGTTTAAAGTAATTTCTCAATGTGACCGGGCACTTCGCGAAAAGACCGAAATTGTTGGTCTTTTCGCGAAAAGACCAAAAACGCAAAAAGACCACGACACATATAAACAGCTGAAAAATTTTTCAAGCGGGGGGCCGACACCCCAAAGAGAGGGGCCCAAATCGCAAAGGGGGGCCCGGGGCCCCCAAGGCCCCCCCCTGGCGCCGCCACTGCCTATGGATGCTTGCTCGCTCGTCCTGCTGCTATGTAATTGCACTTTGGTCTTTCCTTCCCGCTTTGCTAAGTCAGATTGAGCCATAAACTTAGCTTAATTCCTACGTATTAATTCAAGTAGATTTTAGCGTTAAATTTTTTCAACATATCGGAAATCAAAAAACTTGCTCTTAAGGTGCATTCATAGTCCCAAACCCATAGTCCCATTTTCAAATTCTTGTCATTCTATATCTGTCACAGAAAATAACAGGCATGTACTTCCAAGCTAGCCCATTTGCTCAACAATGTTGCAAAAAGAAACTCTTCAAGGTGAGACTTTTCTGCCGGGTTGGTTCCTTTAATCTTCATGGTAATTTTTCCAATTATAGCTAAATTGGGTAACAAACAATAGACCAGGAACAATTTTTCCAAAATGTAGTCCGTGCTGTGTTCAGGATATATGTAATGAAAGGTGGTAGTACCATTCCCGAGATTTTCTACGTAATTTTTCCATGGATGAAGCAATCCTGACAAAATATTGGGTAAAGCAAGACTGGTTGGCAAGCTATCTAACTATCAAACGATATAACGTTGGTAATAATAATATTGTCCTTGTTTTAATAAGGTGGTGTACCACTACCGGGATTTCCTACGTAATTTTTGTATAGATGAGCAATCTTGCCAAAAATTTAGGTGAATCAAGTCTGGTTGGGCCTAAATTCAGGCTAAAATATTGGTGGTTTGAACTAGCTGCACTTGTCTGCTCCGTAACTTAACAATCATCAGGAGCAATCTTGACAGCAACGGCCAAATAAAGCTAGAGCTACATTTGGGCAAAATCTTGGAGTCAGAGAGTGCATAGCTACCATCGTGGCTTTGCGCATGCGAAAATAATCAAAGTTTTATTTAAGCTTTATATATTAATTTTTACTCTACCTCGTGAAAGAGCACAAAAGCGCTTTAAAATGATATGCACATCTCTTCTGTACGTGGTTTCTATCAAAAGTTACAACCTGTTGAATACATAGCTGAATTACGTTGACCGTTTGCACACTCAATGTGAAGCAAGAACAATTTATCCTAAAATTCAATCTATTGGATTTTAACGGTTGTTGTTGTGTTACTTATGTGTAGTATTTAACAGAAAACACTTTGCAGCTGCTTGAAAGCATTGCAAATTCCCAGAAGCAAAGCATACAAGGAAAAGCTGAGAATTCTTTGTTTTTGATTTTCTCGTCACTGCTTCAACCAAACTTGACCAAATCTTCCAGATATGTTTTATATCTGCATGCGCTCGGGCCGTTTTCTTTGTTTCTGGAAAAACGCAGTAGTAAGCAATATCAACGCAGATGTAAAACGTATCTGGAAAATTTGGTCAAGTTTGCTTGAAGCAGTGACAAGAAAATCAAAAACAAAGAATTTGCAACTTTTCATTGTTTGCTTTGGTTTTACGAATTTGCTATGCTTTTAATCAACTGCATAGTGTTTTTTGTTAAATAATATACATAAAGTATCACAAGGAGATTTAATTTTCGTATAAAATGATCTTACATTACATTGCTTGCATGGGTCAACGTAAATCAGCCATATGTAAAGTCATCTGTAGCTTTTGGTAGAAACCACGTACAGAAGAAATATGCACATCATTTTAAAGCGCTTTTTGTGCTCTTTCACATGGTAGAGTAGACTATAATATATGAAGCTTAAAGATAATTTTGATTTTATTTGCGCATGTGTGAAGCCACGGTGGTAGCTAGCCAATTATGCGCTTTCTTACATCAAGATTTTGCCCAAAGGTAGATTGCCAGCCAGACTCGATTCACCTAAATTTTTGGCAAGATTGCTCATCTATACAAAAATTACGTAGGAAATCCCGATAGTGGTACTACCTCCTTATTAGAACAAGGACAATATTATTATTACCAACGTTATAAACACTGTTTAAATTTATAATAATAATAATTTAATTTAAATAGCAATAATAAAAATAATAATTGTTATTATTATTAAAGACACACGCAATTTCCTGTCCTTGGGTGAGCCCAAGAATGCTGTTCCAATCTCCTGTATCGGAGCACACAGCCCACAGTTCTCAGATGCTATTCGGTGAGCCTGAGGAATCGATCTGTGGATCGTCTACACAAGGGACGGTCTGGTTGGGAGATGCCTGGTACGGTTATATAAACGACAATATTCTAAATTAATAAATAAATTTAATTTATCTTCCTTCGTTCCGATGATTCTGTTCAGCAAGAATAGTAATTAAACCAGAGACTTGGGGATAACAATCCCCTTCGCGAAAATGATGAAAATCATGATAAAACTCATCCTTTTAATTGAGAGAATAAAGTTCCGTTTAGTGTTCAAATTAATGTTAACTTTTGTCGGTTTTAGGTCCCACACTGGATTCTGATGAAACACTAGTAACTGTCTCTGCCTAAACCTTCTTTACGAAAATTGGATTTGATTTCCAATGAACCTTAAGGTGGCGCTTGCATTATCGGGATTATAGATATAAAATTTAGACCGATAGCTCAATTTTGAAGAAATCCCAACTAAACTTACTTTGGTTGGCAGGGCATCTTTTGACAAAATTTCGGCAACGGAGACCGCGTGCTTGGCTAGCTACCGGTATGGCTTAAAATTTCGAAAGTTTATTAAAGCTGCAAACGACAATATCGAATGCACTAGGTTAAAGAGCATAAAAAGCACGTTACAACGATGTGCATATCCCTCCTGTACGTGGTTGCAATCAAAAGTTACAGGCGGTTGAATATATGACAAAGTTACGTTTACCATTCTCAAAGCGAATGCCAATGTAAAAGCCTATCGTTCGGAAATGAATTCTGCATGGCTTTTCACGTTGCTTTTGTGTTGGATTTGTTTATTATTTCATGAAATACACTTTGCGACTTATTAAAAGCTTAATATTTGCGAACAACTGAAGCGATTAGTGCAAAATTTTTCATTTTGATTTTCTCATAAATGTTGCGACCAAACTCGCTCAAATTTTGCATGCACGTTTATTTGACGGGTACGCAGGGGCAATTTTTTTAGTTTTTGTTTAAATCGTATATTCCGTGAGATATTGACTTTCAAAGTTTTCCAATATTCATAAAATACTCAAAACTGCATAAATCGAAAAACTGAAAAAATTGCCCCTGCGTTATGTTCATTTATTCATTTGTGCCAAATTTGAGCTAATTTCATTCAGCCGTTAATGAGTGACAGCGTTTTGAAAATTTCAGCTTATCCCTCTTATGTAAGTCGCAAGCCAAGCACTGCATTATTCAAATTCTGCATATTGCTAGCATTTAGCACCAGCTACCTATGCTGAAGGTTTGAAATAGATTCGTTCGAAAATAAACTCAGGAGAACCGTTCCCGGTGATGCAAGCGCCCCCTTAAGCGACTAGTTCCAATCCAAAATCAATTTACTGTGCACGTCCTTCTCCAGACTAAATACCAAACTGTATGACAAAACAATAGCACTAAAGGCTCCAAATACTGACGATTCCAAGCGTGATTCTGGCAGGAGACCAATTTCGCTTCCGCACCTGAATCAAATGGGTTAAAACCCGTTAGTACAAGTTGTTGGTGCGGGACTCGAACCCAGCAACCATTACTCACTTTCTGCTTTCTGAACTTGAGTTGAACGTGAAAGATTCCAATTTGCTGTAATTGCTGTAGTTTCTGGCAAAATTTATCCCTTATCTCGGGGGGTTTAACAACAAATTGACGTTTTAAGAGTTATTTGACAGAATGCTAATGTTTGGCAATTTCCTGCATCATTGTGCAGGAAATTGCTATGAAAGTGCAGTTGTCGCTTTGTGTGTTCTGCTTTCATACTGTTCTGATTCGGAACATAGATCCAAACAGGGATTAGAATTTCAGATGGTAACTGAACACCAATTAGGAATTTAAGATGGTTTCGCACTGTAAAAATCATAGATATATAGGCTTCGTAGCGAGATAGTTGTGTTTGGGGGTTCTTTTTTTCTCGCCCCAAAGACTAGGGAAGTAACAACTCCCTATTAATGAATTGTTGTACAACTTAATTGAACTGATTAGAAGATGGTTCGTTTTATCCTATCTATATATCATACGTAACTAATTGTAACCTTTACTATTTCAGGTACAACATTAATTTCTGCACTGAATGGATTAAGATACATGCTTTCTGTACTCATTATTGCCATCTCGTATCTCGTGACTAATTACCATCAACCGAATCTCAAAATGAGCATTGACTGACTGACACTATTTTGACCATTCTTAGCAACCATTCTTGGCCAGGCTCATAACCTTTATCGAACAAAAGGAGTTTCCGTGAGCTGCCACACACACACACACACACACACACACACACACACACACACACACACACACACACACACACACACACACACACACACACACACACACACACACACACACACACACACACACACACACACACACACACACACACACACACACACACACACACACACACACACACACACACACACACACACACACACACACACACACACACACACACACACACTCTCACTCACTCACTCTTTCTCACTCACACACTGAGATTTGGAAATTATTGCCCCTCCAACAAACCCATTTTTGCTACATTTGGGTGTTGAAATCTAGCCGAATTTTGCGAAACTTTGGTTAATACGTAAACATAACCAAAGGGGCCAGTTCCAGCTTAAATTTTCAACGTTTCCAATTTTTCCAAGATCGGGCTTAAAATTCGGTATATTTTGCATGCGATAAGAAAAATTATTATTAAGTGGGGATTTTTAACCCAACTCAAAGTTTTCTGTTATATTTTCATTATTCTAGTACGTCGTTTTTTACTGGACCCCAACTGTGAATTTAGGAGTTGAAATCTGCCAATAAACAAGGGACGCTGTTTGCTGGCCTTAGCAACAATTGCTTCTCATTGCTGGACTCTCTATGTCCTCACATGACTAAAGACAGGGGAGCAATTGTTGTAAGAAATATGCATAAAAATAATACGTAATTTTCTGCAAAATAAAAATCATATTTTCATAATCTTAATATCTTAATATATCTAGCTAGTTTTAGATCAAAGATCAAACAATTTGGGAGGAGGGTAAGCCCCCTCCGAACCGATATTTCTTGGTAAAAGTTGTGGGATATTACCCATTAGTGCACTAGTAGCTGCCTGCGCAGCAGCGCAGCATTGAAAAGTACAGGTAGTGCTATCTTCATATGCGTAGCGTAAAGTATATTCTATTTTGATGAAACTGTACAACTTTGAGTTATTTCGACAATTGTCTTATTTATGAATGATAAAGGTGATTTCTTTTAGGCTAGCTACTCCACTAGCACAAAGTATATATAAGCGAGAAAAAGTGTAGGTTTACGCAGTTGGAGTTTTGTCAGCATCGGGGTCGGGTGACTTTTATCAGTTGGGTAGGAGACGTGGGTGAAGTTTAGGTGTACGGGAGTGGGTAACGCCCTCCCTTGTGCTCTTTGTATCTTGTTATTGTGCTACCTTTATATTTTCTATTAGTTTCGTATGCTCGTATCAAAGTTGGAAAGTATATTTTGTGTTCACTATAGTAAAACCCAGCGGCTTGTCTATTAGCTCTAGGGGACGGTCGTCTAGGGCGCATAAGCAGTCTCACTGTAGTCTACTCGCTAATGTACAGCTCTCTCGTACATCTTCTCTCATTTGGCTAGGACTGGATATCACACACTGAACACCTACTTGCAATCATTTACTGAAGTCCGACATAGTTTATTACAGAGGTACACGCACAGTACTTCACAAATAGTGGCGACCGTGATTTTTCAGTAGATGTCCAAAGTTCTAGCTTTTTCTGAGAAGAAAAGGGAACACGAGAAGCGAGAAAAGCAAAGAGCACAACTTTGGGGCTCTTATCGTATTTCGACGGACCGGTTGATTTAGACAGAGGTACTCCCATAGCCTCCAAGCAAAATATCTCAAAATCGGGGGGTCGTGGTCGGGGGGGGTCTCCCCCAACGCTAGTCCGGGAGAAACTGCTCCAGGTATTGGAAGGGGGACCCCCAGAAGACCGGAAGGCTATGTACCCGTTACGGTTTAAGGGGTCCTGGGGTGAGCGAGTCGCTTTGTTGACCTAAGACTGGGACACGGAGTGACCCGTCTCCCCAGACTCTTGTTTCCTATCTACTTACACCTGACTAGTACCTTATCGTTTTATTTTCGTGTCTTCGCCGTGGTGTGGGTCTTCAAAGGTTGTTACCTAAGACTGGGTCGCTTTTGGGGTACTCACACCGCTGCGGTCATGCTACAGTTGAGGGGCTTTCCAATATCTATGCTGTGTTTTGTGAATTTGTGTTGCTTATTGTTTTTGCATTGATTCTATACTGGTATTGCTTTATTCACAGTGCTTTAATTTTTGTTTTGTGTTTAGGTGATGGTTGTTTTCTCTTGTACGGATCCCACACCCCCAGTTGCGCCAGCCGTGCCTCCCACGATGGATGTTAGCATGGAGCAGGGCCTTCGTTTTCTCTGGTCCGGACGCGCCCGGAAGCTTAGTGGTGCTGGTTGGGGTCGACTTGGCGACAGTGGTGTGGTCGGGAGCTGGACTGACTCCTCTGTTTTTTACAGCGGGCTGTGTTGCTTGGCAGTCCATCTAGGCCAGTTTGACCCTCTTTGTCAGATCAGTTGGTCATCTTTGGCTCTGTTTCTGGTTTTCGATCTGTGGTGGGGTCTGGCCCTTGTATCTGTGTCCTGGCCTCCCGGCCTCTCCTGTTCTTGTGCGGCCGTGTATGGCCAGCGTGGTTTCCCCGGGTGGATTCTGGATAGAATCCCGGTTTTGTATTTTTATGTACTGTTTACGTGGGCTATGTGTGCCTTCTTTACTTTTGGACTTTGTTTGGTTTGGCCCATTTTGGACTTTATGGGTGGGTCCTACTTAGACCCTTTGTGTTTTGTCTGTGAGCTCCCGGTGTGCTCTGGTCAATTGCCTGGTTGCTCCTTTGTGAAGTCGTGTTCCTCTCCCTTGGCACGCCTAGGACGTTTCCATCTCCCCATATATTTTTGTTTTGTTGTGATTTTGCATTCCATTTTCTGTTCGTATAGCGGGAGGGGATTTTGTTCTTCTGATGTTTGTTATTCATATTGGGAGGGTTCCTTTAAATTTTGAGTACTGGATTTTCTGTTTGGGCGCTCCCTACCTATGCGCCTGGTAACTATTTTTTGGTAGCTTGGTTTCCTTTTTTTGGCCATGTTTTGCCATCTGCAAGTTTGCCTTACTGTTTTGCCTATAATTTTTGTTTCTACTGATTTTTTGAACCATCTTCTAATAATTGGATATTTCCAATGATTTTTCATTCTAACATTTTCTGTTGACATTTAGACTTAAATTAGAATTTTAAGAACATAAAGGTTTTATGTTTCCACTAGATATTGGGAAGCGTATTACAATTGGACATTAGGCATCTCCCGTGGAAAGAGGGACTGGAAGTCCAATCTCGGACTTAACCAGAGTATATACTCTTTTAATTGGAAATCGCATTTCAGTGTTAGTAATGATGATAGTACTACTGACTATGACATAACTCTCTCTCCGATCAGTTGTTTGGATAATTCAAGCCAATTGAGCGTTGTGTCACTTTCACTACTGGCTTATTCAAGGCTTAAATCGAAAATCTTAGTTCCTAATTGAATGTATAGTAATTTATACTGGGCAACCATGGCGAATTTGGACAAAATATAACAAGATACAACCAATAGCTTGGACATTAACTCAAACCAAAATATAATTCATTGTTAGGTTAAAACACCTTTATCTTTTATTCACTGTAACTGAAGAGCTCATTTTTTGCACAATTCTTTTTTAGCCAATCAGTTCTAAAATTCGTTTTCAGCTTTGATTAAACTCCTTTCCTTTCATTACATATAGCGTGTAAAAGTTAGTCAAGTTAAATAAAGTTAAAGTTTCACAGTAAACTGAAATAGGCCCAGTTCACATCTCAGTTAAAGTATGCACTGTGAACAATTGGCACACGCTTCCGGACTCCCATTATATATCAGGTGAACCAATATCGTTAATTTGCCATATTAATAGACTTTATATTGGCTGCCGTTCCTTCTCTACATGCTGCTATCGACTTGCTCAATTCTGTGACTATGAACCGGGATACCTCTGTCACAGTTTGATTTAGAATTCCTCTATTTCGTACTGGTTTTCAAAACATATGTAGGTACATGGCGAATTGTGTACGAAAATGAAAATTCTCACCAAATTCGTCTCTCCCTCAAACGACATTTAAAACTGTGTTCCCTCCTTTGCAATCCTCGTTCCAGTTATTCCTTTTCCTAATTCCGAACTTGTCTAAATAATTTGAGACGCTTTGTGAAAGCAAAGCAATAATCATTCCATTTACCCTGAATTAAACATGAAACGCTTCAAATTGAGTTCCAGCTTTTACCTTCAACCTGTTCACAAATTAGGCTACCATTTGGACTGAGTCTTTCGTTCCTCTGGCTAGTTCGTAAATGATCAAGAAGCTTTGTCAGCTTTTAGCTGTTTTCTCCCTATGCAGTAAGCTGATGATTCTAAAGTTTATAGTGTCGCTGCCATACATGTGGTGGCGGGGGGGTCACCCCCCCAGATCTGGACCTCACACCCCCAGAGGAGTCCTTCACTCCCCCCCCCAGAATCCGGATTTTTCCGGTTTCTCCGGCTCACCCCTCCCCAGAACTAACTTCCCTCCTGCACGTGTCTGGTCACTCCTGCGATGAAATTGCTTTGTGGTAAAATCTGTATTTTGGAATTTCCCAGAACTGTTCGAAGGGTTAATGAGAGTCAGCTAAAACAGGAGGCCCCTAAAAGGGGCATGCATTATTCTTTCCTAGCGTTAAGAACTTTACAGCGTTACGTTTATTAACACTTTAAAAACCTGTTAAAAATATGATATGACAAAAGCATTCCTCAGACAAATCAGCAGTCAGAGAGAAATAATGCTAAGACAAGTCATATCCCACAAGCACACAATCTGACCCTGGAGATCATTTCCTTGAATTGTTTTTGACGTTATCAGTTGCACCAAGAGTGCATAATAGCACTATTATTAAGAAGAAGAGTAAGCCACTAGAGGGCTTCTCTTCACTGCATTGCGTAACGGTGCTCCGACCACAATACGCGAATGTTCCCCAGTTCGGGGGGGGGGGTCGACCAAATCGACATTGCATACCCCCCCTCCGTTTGGTGGGGGGGGGGTAGGTCCCCGTTTGGTGGGGAGGGGGGGGGGTAGCCAACAGCCAATCAGATTGCAGAAACTCCCCTCCGTTTGGTGGGGGGTAGAGCAGAGGATTACGGTAGTTTTTGTTCTATTCGAAAATGGGTCCCCGTTTGGTGGGGTGGGTAGTCGAAAGTGGTCCCCGTTTGGGGGGGTCACAAAAAGTGGTCCCCGTTTGGGGGGGGTCGCCAACAGCCAATCAGAATGAGCAAAACTTAGCCTGCTTGAGCGACCCCACCCCCAAACGGGGACCCCTTTCAGCGACCCCCCCCCCAAGCGGTGACCCCTTTCAGCGACCCCTCCCCCCAAACGGGGACCCCTTTCAGCGACCCCCCCAATCGGGGACTACTTTTGACTACCCCCCCCCCCCCCAGCAAACGGGGACCACTTTCGTCTACCCCCCTCCCCACCAAACGGAGGGGGGTATACCTGTCGACCCCCCCCCCAAACGGGGGAACATTCGCGTATTGTGGTCGGAGCACCGTTACGCAATGCCAAGAAGAGGAGCCCTCTAGTGGCTTACTCTTCTTCTTATATATAGTGCAATTATGCACTCTTGGTTGCACTATGTCTGGTGAACATGCTAAACCTGCAAAACCCAAGCAGTGTGCTAGTTTATCAAAATGATTCTTGCAAGTTTCCCCAGATTATTATTTTGCTCACTTGGATTGAATTTAGATCTCATAATGCGGTAAAATGATAAGACATCATGTTCGAACTCATCAACTTATATTAATCTGGCAACTGTAAGCTACTGCAGCCATTGTTTGGCTCTCAGACTTCGCATGAAACATACTATCTTCAAATTGACTTGTCACATAAAATTGCAAATACGTTGATCTCAAATATCAACCTAATTTGCATATTCTGCTGCTCCAAAAAATCCCCTAAGCTATGCCATGTGCTAAAGATAGGCCTACGAAATTAAATTCTTCCATAAACAACGTTGTAATAACACTTTCCTTCCGAAACAATAATTCCGTCTCCAGACGGAATAAATATTTCCAAACAGCTTTAAGGAATTGAGTAGACTTAAAATTGGTTGAAAATCATGAACTAATTAATGAATTTGGACGAATGAATTTGGACGAAATTGTTTCATAGCTTCCGTAAAAATGTAGATTCTACTATTATATCTATGATGAGTTATGCTTTGCTAGTGTAATTTCAAATTTTGTCTCATTAACGCAAATTTTGTTTCTAGAGTGCATGTGTTATGGAAGCCAGTCGGCTCAACGCTTATTTGATGACATGCTGTCCAGCTATCAGAAATTGGCTCGACCGGTGGAAAAGAACTCTAACATAGTGACCGTATTTATTCAGTTACGAATGTCTCAACTTATTGACGTGGTAAAACGGTTTGATTGAACTAGTCAATTTAAGTTTTACGTTTAATCAGTAATATTGCAGTGTAATGTTGCCAACTTTGTGGCCTACTTAAAGTTAGCTTTCGTTTCTGCATTGATTGTTGTAGCTTATCGGTATTATAAAATAGACTACACTGTAATCTAACTATTACTATATACAGTGTTGAAAGTAACGTTGTACATTAGGTACTTGTAACTTAAATTATATACAATTAGTTGTTTTTTGTTGAAATATGCGAATCGAAGGAAATCTATTTTCGAGAAGTTATTTGCTATTTTTGCGAAACATTTTGCAATACTAGAACTCACTAACTCAGCAAAGTCGAAGACATGCCCATGCCTAATTCTAACATGATAGATCAAGATTTTCAGTGGGGGGGGGAACAAGACAAGACCCATATTTTCAAAGTAGAAGCAGAAATACCAATATAAAACTTATTGAACTACTACGTGGAATTGCCTGCAATATTGTATAAATGAAACTTAAGGTGCTGGTTTCCTTTCGGGTATTTTTGACTTTAATTACGACTTTAATTACGTAAACAGCTAAAACCTGCGAAATAACCTATTTCCGTGCTCTTTAACATTCTGGGACCAGTCCCAGATTTTTAGGCCAAAAGATAAGAAAGTTTTGGTTTTTGGCCGTAGGCTTCCAGTAGATAGACCAGACACCGGATTGGTTGTTATGGCTGGAAAGAGGACATAAAAATGAACATTTTTGCTATTACAACCTTTGAGCTATCTCCAGTGGTTAAGTCAGTATAAGCAAAAAACCATTTTGAGAGTAAAAATGGCCATTTTCGAGGAAATCAGTTTTTCAAAATTACTGCCAAAGCTTACGAACAATTTTCGTCCATTCATACTCAATCGATACAGCGTCCAAATGCACATTTTATGAATCCCTACTAGCTGAACATTATTGCTTTCAGCTAGAGATTTGGCCGGAAAACCATTTTTGCAAAACTGCGGATATTTTGTTTTAAACATCAATTTCTCAAATACTACTACTACAGATTCTGGAGATTTTCGCCAGAATGGAAATTCGCACTATTGTGGAGGGCCGTGTTTCTTGGTTTTGGCTAAAACGTTTCCAGTTTCGAGAAAACTTAATGCAAAGTTTAAAAATTTAGTGTCTCCGTACATTTTGCGAATTTTCTCAAACGTTAAGTGACACTGAGCGATACCCAAAGAATCGTCCCTCGGCCCATATGTCCTCTGTAACATAGCCCAAAAGGAAATTTCGTCTGGTTCCGCAGTTTTGAAAAATCGATGTTCGAAAATTTATGGTATATATTTAGCTGTTATGTCAGAAAATGGTTGCCAATTTTTTGCTAATTTTGCAAGTTTCGTAAGCTCGTGTGAATGTCCTGATCATAAGCTTTAAAACGATGTATAAACCTCTTTCGAACTCCCAAAATTGCGAAAGTTATAGCGTTTTAAATAATAAATCACCACAAAAGCACTGCACAAAAGGATACCACCACCTTAAAGCTTTTGCATTGCTACAAACTTACAAAAAGTCCACAACTGATCAAAAAAGCAATAAGAACTTTAAAATTAAATTAGATTTTGCCGCTTCATCGAACAATTTGTTAATTACTACACTATTAAATATTTTCCTGGACTGACTTCAAATAATCTAAACGAAGGCTGACAATCCAAACAATTTGTACTTTGTAGGGCTTACAGCTGTGAATGATCTAATTGGAAGGTGTCAACAGGGCCAAGTTGACTCATCTCTGTTTGATTTAAGATTCCTGCTGATTTCGAAAATTTTATTTTATCTTTAATTTTAATTAATTAATTAATATTATCGTTTTTCTTTTGTTTCCAATAGGTTTTGTATCACATGTATTTTACGTCCTAATAACATTTGCTGTGATAATTTTTAGCATGAAAAAGATCAAATGATCGTGACGAATATGTGGCTGAGACAGGTAGGTGCGACAGGATATTACCATTGCCAAGAGTTTATAATAGCAAGAGTAAGACACTCAGCTCTTCCTAATAGAATAACCGTGGACTGCACCAATCAGGAATAGCTCAAGCTTAAGAATAGCTCGAGTATACCTGGAGTTAAACTCGAGTTAGTCCCCAGCACCACTCGAGAATAAGCTAACCTCGAGTATAAAATTGCAGAAATTTATTCCTGAGCTATTCCTCATCTTGACCAGGATTAGTTCGAGAATAAGGAGATTTCTAGAAAATTTTGGTTGTTTAAATATTTTCACTTTCTGTTTTACAATAATATTATAGCAAAGATCATTTACTAAAAGTAAACTAGAAGGTTTAAAGTCTCGAAATCTAATTCATAAAATATTTTTGTTTTGGACACATCAACCTAGCTGCAGTAAATTGCCGATACCTACGGCTATGTTGTTATTTCATACATAATCGTTCTTATTGTTCTTGTTTTGCAGTCCATTTCGGCTGTTATAAAACTTCAAAAGATTGGTCAATCAATTGGGCTAACACTGAGTTATTCTGGAGTTTCGTCTTTAATAAATGTAACCTCGAGAATAGCTCAAGGTTAATTTATGAATGAATGCGTAAAATTTGATTGGTTAATATTAAAAAGTTCGAGAATAAGATTATACTCGAGCTAACCTCGAATTTTGTAATTCTTGAGCTAAACTCGAGTGGTGCTGGAGAATAGCACCTCAAGAATAGATGCGGAATAGGTCGAGAATAGTTAACTCGGAGTTAGCTCCGACTTAGGCTAACCTCGAGAATAGTTGGTGCAGTCCACCGTAAGCTTGCAAGATGCTCGAAACATTAAGGCAGAAATCTCGGGGGTGCTTCTCAGCGTGTAAACATGCAACGCTGACATTTTTTCAAAATCTGACGTTTTTGCCAAATTAAAAGCTATAACTTGGGATAGCAAAGTCGCACAGCAATAATTTTTATATCATTATGTTGCGTATAGCGAGATCTTTTTAACGAAATAAAAATTACGTAGTTAGGTTCAAGTAAGCTCTTACAAGTCAAGCAATGAAGAAATGTTGAAATTCCTAGAATTTCCGCGGAAAGGATGTTTTATCGCCGGTTTTGCAAAAGATTGCCTAAAGCTAACTACATATTTTTTATACCGTTAAAAAGATCTTGTTCTACGCAATACAATGATGTAAATATTATTGCTGTAAGAGTTTATAGCAAAAGTTATAGCATTTAATTTGGCGAAAACGCCCGTTTTTGAAAAATGTCAGCGTTTTATGATTACACGCTGAGAAGCCCCCCGAGATTTCGGCCTTAATGTTTCGAGCATCTTGCAAGCTTATTCTATTGGGAAGAGCAGTGTGTCTTACTCTTGGTATTATAAACTCTTGCCATTGAGTATGTACAACTTTTGACTGTTTCCTATTGAAACGATTAAAACCGTCCAACGTTCATTACATCCTATACCGAAGTAACGTTGAAGGTAAACATGGGGTCTTTAGTTTTCTTTAAGTCTCCACTCTCCGATACAAAAGGGATTGAGGTCTTTAGTCTCTAAGACGGACCCTTTTTGCGGAAGAATTTTTCTTGTTCACAAACTATCACCTATATCACGCAGATATTTTTTGCATTCATGGATTTTGAATTTAACACCAGTAGGAACTGTCAGTGCTCGTGTGAAGTAAAGACATACCTAAGTTGTTTTAGGAATGGTTTGATCATAAACTAAGATGGGACCCTCAAAAATATGACGGCATCGAATTTCTATATGTTCCAGCAGAAATGATTTGGCTTCCAGATATTGTTCTTTATAACAAGTATTGCGCGATTTTGAAAATTGCCTTACTTATGTTGACAGTCAGCAATTTACTAACAGAGTCGGGTCGGGACCTCCCCAGTTGACCGTTGACTCATCCGTGTTCAAAATTCCATTGTATTCTTGAGTAGTCGAGCTGAGCATTTGGTAGGGGTATATTTTCGACCCGAGTCTAAATATAACCAAATTTTCCATATTTGCGAAATTAGATTTCTTCAAACCTTTTCTATTCGAGAAGGAAGAACTACGGGAGCCGGACAATTTGCTGACACCGATTCTGCTAAAACGCTGTCCCTGGCCGGGCCAGGCTTCAGGTTCATGATCTGCGGCCACAAAATCCTCTATGCACAATTTGTGATTGCACCGTTGTGATTGTTACGAATTGAAAAATCGATAAATTCAAATCTCGCGACCATGTACAGATTTCAAATTTTAACCCGTCAAGCCAAGTCTAAGCCGTCTTGAGTAGAAGCAGCTTTCTTGACGATTGGCTACTTCCATCCAGTCACCAGCGGGATGACCGACCCAACTCGCAGTCGCCAAACCGGCTTGCCGCCGGTCTGAATAAGGCTGCTGAACAACAGCAGCTTTCACAACCAAATTCATTCCTCAAAATATTAATAAAATTGAATACGTTATTGCGCGTTTGTTTCACAATACACAAAAAAGAGAGTACCTTCTTTGCAGTAGCTATATCACGACTTTGCATTAGTCTTATGTTAGATTTTGTATTTTATTGCGGACGGAAATTACCATTTGACGATCATGACGAAGGCAACGCTTCATTACAGCGGTCGAGTAGTCTGGGAACCGCCTGCCATCTGGAAATCCATGTGTCACATGAATCTTCAGTGGTTTCCATTTGATGAACAGGAATGTGTGATGAAGTTTGGAGCCTGGAGTTATGATGGGTTTCAAGTAATTTTAAAAAATTAATGAATTATAAACTCTAAGATTGAAATTGCTAACTATAAAGAAATATGTAAGTTGTACAGAAATAAACTTAGTGTAAGTGTAACTGTACACTTTGTCCATTTCAGGAAATGCAATATACATTTCTTGTTTGTGTTTTGCTCTTATATTTTTAGGTGGATTTGGTTCACTGGAAAAATAATTCCGTAAATGTGAGCTACAGTCCAACGGGACAGAAGGTTTGGGTGGTGGACGAGGCCATCGACTTGAACGGATACTATCCCAACGTTGAGTGGGATATTCTTGCGGTCCCAGGAAGGCGACACTCCGTAGTTTATCCGTGCTGCAACGCACCGTTTGTAGATATAACCTATTATTTGCATATTCGCCGCAAAACACTGTTTTATACAGTCAACTTAATTGTACCCTGTGTTGGAATATCGTTTCTAACACTGACGGTATTCTACCTCCCAGCTGACAGTGGCGAAAAAGTGGCTCTCTGTATCTCCGTTTTAATTTCCTTGACTGTATTTTATCTCTTGCTGGTAGAAATTATCCCCTCGACAAGTCTGGTTATTCCTTTGATAGGAAAATATCTACTTTTCACAATGCTGTTAGTTGCAGGTATGGAATAAAATTCCTTGCAATAAATAATGTTTTCACCACGACAGGAGAACGCGAACGAGAGAAAAGATTTCTACTCTTTTTCGCAAAAATAAAACCTTTTTAGTTTTCATGCTCAAATAGCAACGACTCGTTAAGTTGTCACTAATCCTTAGCAAACAAACAAAAATATGACACAAACAAAATCAAGCAAAAATGAACTATTGAAAATATGGGTACTCCGAATTTAAGTTTACAATTCCACAAAAGCAAATCTAATACTACTATTTACATCAAACAAGGATAATAGGTATTCGTACGTAACCTATAGATTTATAATATTTTAGTCTTAGGCTTGCTGCTTACGACTAGTAAAACCTAATATTACCTGAGACCTTTAACAAATCTCAATTCAACAGTCTAGTTCAATTCAATGGAATAACACGTTTACCCAGAGCTGAGTACTGCAGCTGAGCTGAACTGAACCACAGCTTTGGCCTCAGCGAATTTTCACAAATAAACTACTTATCATTTCATCGTCACCAGAGTGTACCCAGAAAAAAATTTTAGATTGAAATTTTAGAAATTAGAAATTGAAATTTGAGAAAAAGTTTGACATTTTAAAAGATCTGTTATTTTATTGTCATCAGAACCACTGTTTTAGCTTCAGTAGTGATAACGGTTCTGACATTGAACATTCACTATCGAAATTCAAATACTCATCGTGAGATGCCGAATTGGGTTCGGAAGTGGTTTCTGCAAATTCTTCCTTACTTGCTGATGATGGACAAACTAAATGACGACGACAAACTAGTCTATACGCCGCTGTTGACGCCAACTGAAAGACGGAGACGCCGATTACGAAAAGCTTGTGCCGTTATTTCTGCCAGGTATATAGAGAATGACGAAATACTTGAAGAGAATAAACGAAAATCATTTTAGATATATAATAGAAAAAATTGACCTGGATGAACGTAAAAAGGGGTTGCTTAGATTCCTTTGTTTGCTAATGTATTGGTTGAGGAAGCGGTAGGCATAATTATGTAGGTATGTGGCCGAAGAAATATTCCGAAAATGACGCTACAAGCGTTTGGTAGCACAGCGTTGGATCCTGTGGATAACGTGCAGCAAACTCTTAAGGTGCATTCATAGTCGCAAACGCAGAGGGACGTGCGTCGACGCCTCAGATTGTAACATGCCGTTTTAACCGTTTAAAAATAATTGTAGCGTATTCATGCTCACGAACGCATGCAAACGTTTACGTACGCGCGTCGACGCGCGTCTGCTTGCGTCTGGAACTATGAATGCACCTTAAGGTGCTGGTATCGCTTTGTGTAAATTTGACCCTATAGGCTTTAATTCTTTATGAAAGTGGATGAAACTTTCCAAATATATGATTTCGGTGCTCTTTAACATTCTAGGACCAGTCCCGCATTTTTAGGTGCAAAGATAAGAAATTTTTGGTTTTTGCCATTATTCTCTCAGCACATAGTCGAGACACTAGATTGGTTGGTATGGCTGGAAAGAGGGCACAAAAATGAACATTTTTGCTTTTACAACTTTTGAGCTATCTCTAGTGGTTAAGTCAGTATAAGCAAAAAACAATTTTTGGGGTCCAAAAATGGCCGTTTTCGAGAAAATAATTTTTTTCAAAATTACTGCCAAATCGTATGGACAATTTTGGTTTATTTATACTTGGTCGATACACAGTCTCATTGCACATTTTATCCACGCCTATTAGCCGGAGTTTGTTGCTCTAAGCTAGAGATTTGGCCGAAAAGCCATTTTGGCAAAACTGCGATTATTTTAGTTAGTTAATTTAATTTATTCCAACCAATCAACACAATATAGATTGAACAGTTCTCTGTAAACAGTAAAAGGTAAATAGCTTATCAACACAAAACATACAAGGACTTTATTACAATAGGTGGGAAAGAGCGGGGTGGGCCGGTTAGCCAGCTACTAATCCCCTGCCCTTGGCGAATTTAAGAAGCGAGACATGAGCAAGGCGGTTTTTAAATAAACTTAACGACTCTGCTGCGACTACTTGTAAGTCCAGCGAATTCCAAATGGGAACTACACGATTTGTAAAAAAAGTATTTGCGTATATCCAAATTACTCCTTTTAACGGTTAGTTTCCACGGATGTCCTCTTGTACCATCATACAAGTTCAAATAAAAAACGTAGAGGCATCAAGATCAATCAAACCGTGCAATATTCTATATACTAAAACTAAGTCCTTAATAATCCTACGTTCTTCGAGCGACGCCAATTTAAGAAACACTAGTCTTTCCAAATAAGATAAGTTTTTACATCCCGGCAACCTCTTAGTAAAACGTCTTTGTACTTTTTCAATCACATCAATGTCCTTTAAAGTATAAGGTGACCAAACTTCAGAACAGTATTCTAACTTTGGCCTGACATATGTTTTATAAAGTTTCAACAGAAGCATGCTATCTCTAGTATAGAATGCAGAAAAGAGCAAGTTAACACACCTAAATCCAGCTTCGGATATCTCTTTGCAGTGCTTAGAGAATTTAAGATTACTAGAAATAGTAACTCCTAAATCACGAAAATGACTAACTTCAGTCAATGAATTTTCTCCCAACTGATAAACATTTTTTGGATTTGAAGGTCCCATGTAAAGCGCTTGACATTTACTTGCTGCAAGAAGTAATTGCTTTGTTTCTGTCCATTCATAAACTTTATCTAAATCATTTTGCATCAAATGCTGAGCCAAAGCAGCATTAGAGTGAATTATGTAAAGTTTCGCATCGTCGGCAAAAAGTCTTATCCCAGAACTTTTTAAAACTTTAGAAAGATCATTTATATAAATTAGAAATAACAACGGTCCAAGAACACTTCCCTTCCCTGAGGGACACCAGAAACCACCTTTTTGTTACTGGATTTACATCCATTTATCTCAACAAATTGAAAACGATCTATTAGATAATTTTCTAACCAAGCTAAAAGTTGGCCACGAATACCGATCGATTTAAGAATTTGCAACAGCTTTCGATGCGTAACTGTATCGAAAGCTTTTGCTATATCTAAAAAGATTACATCTATCATAAATTTTTTATCAATCGCATCTGTAAACATATTGTAAATTTGTAGTAGTTGCGCTGATGTTGACCTTTTGGGTCTAAAACCAAATTGGTTTGGATCTAAGATTTTGTTTTCATCAAGAAAATTTCGTAATTCATCCGAAACTATTCCCTCCATAGGTTTGCTACAGCTACATAATAAACTAACGGGTCTGTAGTTTTCGAATGCAGTTTTAATGGACTTTTTATGAATAGGAATTACTTTTGCAATTTTCCATTCTTTGGGTAAGTTTGAAGTCTCAAAAGACTTACGGAATATAAGAGAAAGTGGTTTAGCTAATTCAGTAGCTAACTTAACTAGTAACATCTGTGGAATTCCATCAGGTCCAGCACTGAATTTAGATTTTAGCTTTTTCAAATATTTTTGCACTTCAATTACACTAAAATCAACTTTTTCCCGATATGTCACGCTCTGTATTAAATTGTTTAAGCTTTTTCCGTTATCCTCAGTAAACACCGAAGTAACGTACGAATTGAACATTTCAGCTTTCGCTGAATCATCGGAGACTGGAACGCCGTCTTTTATCATAAGTGGGATATCGCTTTTTGGGTTCAATTTCGATTTCACGTAGCGCCAAAATTTTTGATCTGTTGGCACTTCGAGTAACTTTGATTCACGATCAAAAAGGTCTTTCCTTTTTGATTTCCGAGATTCTCTGGCAGCAATCTTCCAAGCACGCTTATTCGTTATAGTGGGCGACATTTTAAAGGATTTGTGCAGTTTCATTTGCCGTTTGTGTAGCTTATGAGTTGTACCAGACCAGTTAAACGTAGAACTTGACAAACTACAAAGCGGCACATGCTGATTAATACAATTCCACAAAATATCTTTAAAACGCAACCACATTTCATCAGCGGACAGCTGCGTGGGTAATATGGTGTCCCAGTTTATAGCTAATAAAAATAATTTCATATTTTCGATGTCTGCTCTTCTAAAATTGTAATATTTTTTACAGTCTTTGTCTGCAAAGTTTTCTGTTGCAATTTTGTTTTGAACATCGATTTCTCAAAAAACTACCCAACGGATTCCCGTGATTTTTGGCAGAATGAGAATTCGCACTATTGCGGAGGGACATTTTTCTTGGTTTGAGCTAAAACATCTCCAGTTGCGAGAAAACTCAATGCAAAGTTGCGAAATTTCGTGTCACCACACATTTAATGGATTTTCTTGACCGTTAAGACCTGCTGAGCCAAATCCAAAAAAATGTCCCTCGGCCCACATGTCCTTTATAGGACAGCACAAGAAAAAATTTTGGCCGATTCCACAGTTTTGAAAAATCGATGTTCAAAAATTTTTGGTCTATATTCAGCCTGTCAGACGTCAGTATGTCAGAAAATTTTAGCTATTTTTTCCGGAATTTTACTAGTTTCGTACTCTCATGAGAATCTGCAGATAATAAGCTTTAAAATGAAGTATAAAGCTCTTTCCTTTCCAACTCACAAAATTGCGAAAGTTATGGCGTTTCAAAAAAATACGCACAAAAGCACTGCACAAAACGATACCAGCACCTTAAGCTGCAGTAGCCAGCTCAGAAGCTGATACTGATACAGACGACTTTAGCTTTTATTTTATAACCTCGTTTTGTTCAGCAATTTTCTGAGTTTCGTACCACCGTTCTACTGTCCGGTTCTATTAACTTGCAAATATCAACAAGTTTTCAAAAGCGTTTGGATTATAAGAGCAAATCTTATAATAAAGTTTGGCTAAATTCAACTGCTTATCTCTGGAAATTGGAACAGCACGAAAGGCAACAAATAATCAACAACTGCATTACAAACTTTAATCTACTGTAAGCAGACTGTAGTAATAAATACTTTCGTTCAACTGTAATTACTAAGTTTTATATATGTTGTTCTGGAGCATAACTTTAATTTTTTAATAAAACCACGTAAAAATAAAGTTTTGGATTCAAACTATAGTACGACCAAAAAATGTGTGTACAAACTTTGACCGTTTATAGCAGATTAGACAATGGAGCAAACCCCAACAATGTATATATTTTTTAGAATCGTCAGGAACTAAAGATTTCGAAAATCCGGAAAAATCCGGAATTCCAGGTTTCATTCATATTTTTTAGTTTTTCGCCCAATTTTTATCGCAATCAAAATTTTGTTTTGACGGTCGAATAGAGCTGGTTCCACTGCATATTTTTGCTCTTACAAGTTTTTCACGAAAATGAACCCAATTTCCGGAATTCCGGGTTTTCAAAATTTCGGGATTTTAAAAATTTTCTCCAATACCCACAAGATTGGTATCATTCGAAAGCTCTTATCGAGCTAAACAACTTTTGTAATAGAATGAACTCTTGAAAATGTACAAAATTCCCGGAATTCTAGAAAACCGGATTTTCCGGATTTTAAAAATTTTCTCCAATACCCCACAATATGGGTATCATTGGAAAGCTCTTGATGAGCTGAACAAATCTTGTAATAGAACCAATGTCTGAAAATGCACCCACTTTCCGAAATTCACGAATTCCGGATTTCACTCTAGCTTGGAAAGCGAATTCCGAGAACTGGGCTCATTTCTGCGAGCTGGTTCTATTACAAGATTTGATCAGCTCATCAAGAGCTTTCGAATGATACCCATATTGTGGGTATTGGAGAAAATTTTTAAAATCCGGAAAATCCGGGTTTCGCAAATTCCGGGAGTTGTGTGCATTTTCAAGAGTTGATTCTATTAGAAAAGTTGTTCAGCTCGATACGAGCTTTCGAATGATACCCATATTGTGGGTATTGGAGAAAATTTTTAAAATCCGGAAAATCCGGGTTTCGCGAATTCCGGGAATTGCGTGCATTTTCAAGAGTTCATTCTTCGGGAAAAGTTGTTCAGCTCGATAAGAGCTTTCGAATGATACCCATTTTGGGGGTATTTGAGAAAATTTTCAAAATCCGGAAATTTCGAAATCCCGGAATTCCGGGAATTGGGTGCATTTTCGTGAAAACTTGTAAAAGCAAAAATATGCAGCGGGACCGGCTCTATTCGATTGTGGAAACAAATTTTTGATTGCGATAAAAATTGGGCTAAAAATTAAAAAAATTAGATTTTCCGTGAATGAAACCTGGAATTCCGGATTTTTCCGGATTTTCGAAATCTCGGGATCCTGAGGATTCTAAAAATACATACATTGTTGTGGTTTACTTCAAAGGTTAATCTGCTATAAACGGTCGAATTTTGTACACACATTTTTTGGTAGTACTATAGGTTTTTGTGACCTGACACTACAGTTTTCTGATAACAAATGTAAAATTTTAAACTCACTCAGGTGCCTGGCAGAAAAATTGATTTTGATTTATATCTATTTAAAAATTCATTGACTTCTGTGTTGAAATTAATTATATTTTCCATTTAGATTGATTTTATAATTTTAGTTTACCTGTAAACAATAACTCCTTTCTAATTTTATTTAGAGAAGTTTACTAAACGTAAAACTGCTAAAAGGAGCAAGTCCGTTGGAAGTTTTAATAAACTTTTACTTGACATTTATTAAATGTACTGGGCATATTACATACTTGAAGTTATTTCATTAATGTTGTTGCGAACCCACTGTATCAGAAGAAAGTCTCAGTAACGGTCCCCCTCATTGCAACTTGGATAAATTGCTCTAAGTCATCTATTTTGGTATGCGGCATGCGCAAAGTTGGTGCATACCAAAGCTCGTATGCCCGACATTTGATCAACTGAATGTAGTACAATCTGGGAGCGTTTTCACAGTTTAGAATTCACTTTAGAAAAAGCTAAAATTCCAAAACTAAAACCTAATGATCTATGGGCATTAGTGAATGAAGTTTTTTCAATGTTGGAGTTCACTGTGGCAGTAAATAAGAATCACTCAACTTTTAAGCCCACTTCAATCACAATTGACATCATCTAATGGTAATCGGTACTGCTGCTCACAGTTAAATTTACACAACAACGCAGAGGTGTTACAAATGTAACTGATTTTGTGCCAGCATTTTGCAACAGGATTTTAACGAAAGAAAAAATCGTTGCAGTAAAGGAAATTTAAAATTTTGAAAACAAAACTAAAGAATATAAAATTGTAAAGTGTTTGAAAAATATAAGGACAACTCCTCTTCCTCATATATTTCGTTTTTCAGTTGTAGTATCTTCAGTAAAATTTTATAGCGACCTGAAATTTAAAAAATTTTCGTTAAATTTTTTCTGAGCCAGAAATTTTAACTCTGCTAAATCCAGTTTTATGCCTTTTTTCTGGCTTTAACTGGATATCAGGTATCCGAAGCAGGATCCGGGTACCAGAAAATTTTCGGGTACCCGAGTACCCGACTACCCGTGCCCATGCTTACGACCTCACCCCGAAAGCAGTTGGGTTGAGGAACTGTATAAAACTAAAGAAAAGTTGGATTTGAAACAAGAGCCTTGTTTAGTGGCACCAAAACATACATAACTGGAGTATACAATTTCCCAGCATATCGGAAGCAAAATATTTGGTTCTTCGTACAGATAACTTAAAATTTTAAAATTGTTATGCAAAACGATTGCGAATTTGTTAAATGCATTTTTGCGTGCAATTTGAACTAAATCGGTTACGATTAGTGAATCTACAAATATGCTACATCGGTCCCGCTACATCTTATCGCCAATCAAGCTTATCTACATTAGCTCAGACTGAGTTATCGATGAGATCGACGATACATTTTTTACAGGATTCATGCATGCATAGTATCTACAGCGTTGTACCTTCTAATAAAGTGACTAATATTTATGTCTTTCTTTCTCTCTCTCTGTCTCTGTTGATCTTGCAGGTTTGCTCAAATTTGTTTTTATTATTCAAACTTATTTAAAAATTAAACATTCTTTCAAGTGGTACTAAAAATTATAGCAGAGCAGCAGGACATTACGCGACGTGAATGCACGTGACCACTGTTTAAAATTCAGTTAAACGCTGTTCGGAAGCAGGCAGTCAAAGAACTGCATGTTTAGAATTCATAAGACACGTGCACATATTTGTTCTTGTGCGGGCATAGTCAAGTGGTTACTTCGCTGTCTGATTCTTTAAGCTAATTTGGGTCGATATCGCTGCAAAGTGGTATTGTATTCGAATGGTCCACTGACGCAGTCCCGCATTTTTATCAGCTTCTAACTGAGATAGGTAATTTTTTTGTTTGCTTTATTATGTTACAATAATTAATACTTTTTCGCAAGACCTCAGATTCTTGCAAGTGGTGGATCAAATCACCGCATATTTTCCAATTTTTTGTTAGTTGTACAATAACTTTAATTAAACATCTAAAATAAGATTTTTTATTTAGCATAATATATAATCTCAAAATAACTGCGTTATCGTCACCGTTATCATCATCGTTATCGTCCTCGTTATTGGACGTCATACTCCGCATGCAAACTTTAAAACATAGATATCTTCTCTGCGTTTTCAAGGTTCAAACTATCGATGTAACATGACTCCAAGTCGAACTTTCAGATCTCAATTAAGGGAAGCTTAATATGAGCTTCATTCATCCTTTCATTCAGTTGCCAAAATTTATCTTTAATTCAACTTCAATGGATAACAAGCAAAAATATAAAGATCTGGCCAAAAAAAGTCTGGCCAAAAAATCTTGGAACCGAACTGCGAGCGCCTGTCCTGGGTTAACATTTGAAGGTAGCCTATATAAAGTATATATTTCTTGAATCCTCAGGAGGAGGAGATTCCGCTAAAACCAAAATTTCTGGTCTATAGCCGGTTATCGGATACTAAATCGATAAAAACGCTTTAGACTCTGAAAGAAAAGGGTCTTTTCCAGATTACCCCCCATCACTCAAAGTTCTGAAAACTCGACCAAATGAGCTGAAATTTGGTGTGGGTATGTTTTCGACCACGCTGAGTTCAAATATCGCAAATATTCGCGAAATTCAATTTTTTTAAATTTTTTCGATTTCTAAGGGGGGACCAAGGGTAACCGAAAAATTTTTTGTCTTTGATTTTGCTGAAAAGTTGTATTTTAGGGTTTTCGGGGTCGCAGAACACGAATCTGAAGTCCGTTTTTTGATTTAGCTTTTTGTTAGCTTGATAAAGCTTGTTGTTAGCTTGTGTCGGGATGGCCGAGTGGTCTAAGGCGCTGGTCAGAACTTCCGATCTTACGATCGGTGGTTCGATCCCCGGAGGCCACAAAGCTTTCTCGACTCTAGCCAACCCAGCTATCCATCCTTAACTGGTCGGTAAATGGGTACCACTCCGGTGGGAAGGTAACAGGAGTCTGTGTAGAAGGGCCGGCCCCCCTTCCACGGATGCAGTCATCACTTGAGGTGACACTCCTGGCTCTACGGCTGAGAATCCGGGGATGAGCACCGGCGACCCATGTCCTGTGGCAGGACGGAGATATCTCCTGGGGTAAACCTTTACCTTTTTACCTAAAGCTAAAGTTGTAAGCTTAAGATGTAAGCTTATGCAGAGCTAACGAAAAGCTGAATCGAAAAACGGACTTCAGATTTGTGTTCTGCGATCACGAAAACCCCTATATGCAACTTTTCAGCAAAATCGAAGACAAAAAATTTTTCGGTTATCCTTGGTCCCCCCTTATAAATCGAAAAACATCGAATTTCGCGAAATCGAAAAATTTTGCGATATTTGAACTGAACTCAGCGTGGTCGAAAACATACCCACACCAAAATTCAGCTCATTTGGTCGAGTTTTAAGAACTTTGAGTGGTGGGGGGGTAATCTGGAAAAGACCCAAAGAAAATGCTAATTCATACTCTAGTATATTGGTACTTGGCGAAAAACATTTTCGAAAATCCGGTCACATCCGGTCCATGTCCGGTGCCCGAATGTCTAGATTACAAAAAGTGCACAGCGAGAAGGGTTGGTCGTACAGCTTCGCTGATAGTCTGTATGCAAGGTTTTGTCCGGTTTGGACCAAAATTGCGTGATCTATGGTTGTATCCGGTTCGAAAAACCGGAAAAATTGTTTTTCTGGTCTGGTGCTCGGAATCGTGGATAAAAAATGTTATTTTTAGCACAATGAATGTTTGGGACTCCGCTTTCATTTTACCGGTGTCAAAGACTCAAAACAATACAATATCCGGTCCATCCAGAAATTTGAGATTTCATGGGCTATTAATCTCAGTATCCGGTTGATCCGGAAGTCAAATTATTTAATTAAAATGATATTTGGACTATCCCTAACAATCCTAAATCTCAACCTGTTAACTCAGAACAGGCGCTTACAGTTCGGTTCCAAGATGGTCATCGTCAGACTTTAGTTATGTAATATAGTTACACTTAGAAATTGTTTGAAGGCTAGTTATATAGTTTCGAAATTGTAAAAGGCTGCTTAACGTAAGTTGATTAAAAGAACTCCACGACGCCTCTTTAAGCTTTAGCTTTCACGTTTCAGGGCAAATGGAGTTTTCGACTGGTGTGGTACATACATAGCTAGCACAACAAAAACCGAAATAGTTCGCAGATTTCGCAATAAATCAAATTGATTTTGACCAGTGATTTGTAGTTTGTTATAACTCCATGAATGAAAGTGTCAGTTTTAGCGTTATTTGCGAATTTACTTTCATTTATCTGTATGATATCAATGTCAATCAAACAAAGTTTGAGTTAAAACTAGCATTAGTTGTAACTATTTAACGCGTGTAACTCAGGACTAGGATTTAACCTCTTTGGCTCTTTACTTCAGAATCCAGTTGTACTTAATTCTAGAATTTAGAATTTCGAATTTAGATATCCATACCTGAGATCACCCTCACAAAAAGGAAATAAACCAAAAACGGAACCAAGCAAAGTTTAGTTTCTTACACAGTAAAATCGCAAAGTTGGTCAAGAAAGGAAGAAAAATGTTTGGAAGAACTAGAACTTTAGTCCCCCCAAAGCCCCAATTGCACTTTATCACCCTCCTCCCCAACTGGAGAACGTCTAGAAATTCATGCAAATTCCAGGTAAATTCGAAAAAATTTTTAAATTTTAAATTTTTAATGTTTTAATCAATTTTCGGTTTTAATCTGTATATTATTGATATATTATCTTAAATATTAGTGAGAATGCGATTGTGTGGCTGTGCGCACTTTCAAGTTTCAATCAATCTTTTAAAACCATTAAAAATAAAATATTTTCAGGGGCAGACAAACTGGATCCAAAAGTTTGTCACCATTTTTGCTCAAATGTCGGTCCAGGGGGTTTCAGAAGCGTTAAATCTGAGATTAATTTTTCTGTACAGCTTTTCGTTAGCTGAAGCGGTCGCTCTGACAGCTAGTGCAAATCTTCCTCCGGGGGAAGTTTTGCACCGGTGGAAAACTTCCGGGGGAAAGATTTGCGGTGGAAAACTTCCGGGGGAAAGATTTGCGGTGCAAAACTTCCGGGCGGGGGGAAAGATTTGCACCGGTGCAAAACTAAAGATTAACTAACAAGCTGCTACACTTGCCCAGCCAAAAGGATGAACCTAATACCTAATACTCTTGCTAATACCTAGTACAAATTTCTATGTTCTAATGATTTAAATTTCGTGTTTAATATTTCTAGTTTCAGCTGACATTACACACTTTACACGATAAAACCTTTTCTTTGTGCACCTGCAGCGTGGAACCAACCATGGAAGAAACGGATCTGACAGAAACACCGACAGAGTCACTCAGCGTTAACACACTTCCAAATCTGAGAGAACACTTTATGGAACAAGTAAATATATAGTAAACAAGCAAAGATTTTACAATGTTACATTTAATAGTGGTTAAACAACAATATTAATTTGTGTGTGTCTCACTCAGGTGACGCTGTTCAAAAGCGCAATGCACTGCTTCCATGTCGACTGTAGTTTGCTATCATTTGTAGAACCTATATTTATACATACATACATACATACATATATATATATATATATATATATATATATATATATATATATATATATATATATATATAATATTATATATAGGCAGCAACAATTTTGTAGGAATTGACATAATTACTATTTTTAAGCAGAGCGATGAAAGTAATTCAGAATGTAAGAAGCCGGCAGTACAAAGAAAACATGCAACTCATGTCAATGCATTTCTACAGAAGAAGATTGTTCATGTTGCCCAGTGTTTGGATTATATTGCAGTAAAGATTCAGCAGGAAGAACGCGACTTTGTGGTCAGCGGATTTTAGTATATTCCTGAATTTATAATTGAATTAATCAACACAAATTAAGTTGCAAAGTTAACAAAAATAACCAACAACGTATAGGCTGTGGAAGGGAACAAGCACTGAGTTTCAATGTCTCACTACTCCAACTGTATTTCAGGTATCCCAAGAGTGGAAATACGTAGCTATGGTAATAGATCGTCTATTTTTGTACGTATTTGGAACAGTCTGTTGTCTGGGAACGATGCTAATAATTTTACAAGCGCCGACACTTCATGATCACAAAAGGGCGATTACTCATCCATTGGTGAATACATATAATGTTCTCTCTGATCACTGAATCACTGAATTGATTGATTGCAGATCACTGAGTGACTTGTTGCATTTGCTTGTCATATTGCACAGCAAGTTTGCACAAAATCGCACATACGGCATAGTCTGCTGCACGATTCTCACTATCAATCAATAAACACCAGTGAAAAAGTTAACTGCAGGAGTTACAGTATCACAAAAGGCATTTGTTTCGCGTTGTTTTTGTTATAAAGCCATATAGATTACTTCAAATATCGCCTCAAATCGTTTAAAAATTGGATAGCTTTTGCTTTCTTAGTAGCAAAAGAGAATTGTTTTGTGAGTTTGTTTCAGCCATCTTGAGTTTTAGCAGGAATAATTTTATTCCTGCTGCAGCAGACATTGAGGATAACTTTGGCCGAATATCGACAGTCACGGATTTCCCTCATTTTTTCACAATGTAGGTTACATATTGTGTTCTCAATAGCAAGACAAAATATTGGTTGATAAAGGTTCAAAATATTAATATTGACAGGTTCAAAACCACCAAACATGAAAATTTCGGAGATGGTCAGGCGGATACCGAACACGACCGAAAACAGACTAAACCACTACACGAAATTAAATCATTTACAAGGGTCAGGGTGATATAATATTTCACTGTAAAACTGGCTCAAGGTTAGCCAGCAAATCGCTCCCATTTAATGCTTTAATTATTAACAGTTCTCATTTTGGAACACTGTGCCGTGAAAACCTGTAAACTCACGATCACCTTCACAGACACCGTTTTATAGCCACGGTTCTATTAAATAAGTTATTACTCTTGCCAGATCAATTGATGCCCAATTTGGTTATATTTAGAAAAATTGAGAAATTGACTTGTTCCACCCATAGAAGAACAAACGCACCGGCATATCAGAACAGCTCGGCATGGCCATGTTTCTCGCCGCCAAGTATATAATTTGGTACATATTAAGACAACAACTACACCAAATTTGATGTCTTGATTTTTACGAAAAACTGCGTGTTTGAGCAAAAAACTGCAGCTTTTGTGTCCAGTTTTTGAATGCAAACAGGAACCTAAAGACGAGAGTGATGCCATTTCTTGCATGCGTTGAGTGCAGCTATCTTGTGCTGTTTCTATATCTTTTGCCATTGGTTCGGAATAGACGAAAATCTGAGATGTTCAATATTCGGCCAAAAGTGATCCCTCTTTAAACTGTAAAATGGCTTGTTCATATATCAGCGCTTCACGTGAACTCCGAACGAAAGGTTAGGTAGGACAGACTACTCAACAAACAAGTCTCGCTGTCCGAGGATGTAACTGAGTGGTAGCGTACCCTACTTGCGAGTCAGTGGTGCGATCCCCGCCCTGGAAACCCATCTTTCAATCCTGAGTTTAGTCTTTCACTCGCTGATTTAGTGTGGCGGGAGTTTATTCGCCATTCAGACATCTTATTTTTGTCACGGTGCCGTTTTTCCAGAATTTTCTTCCGAAAAAGTTACACCAGTTTGGACTTTCCCCCGGAAAAACGACACCGGTGCGAATTTCAGACGGAAATTTTGCACCAAACTAATAAATGCTGCTAATTTAATTTAATTTTTTAATTTTCACCCACAATGATAAGAATGTTGTAGCAAACTGTGATTTGAAGATGGAGTCCTACTTAGTATGTAGTATATACCAGAGATGAAACCGGGTCACTATTTACTGACCCGGTGACCCGGTGACCCGGTCGACCCCCTGACCCGGTGACCCGGTGACCCGGTGACCCGGTATTTTTGAAAATTCATGTTTAAGCTAGCAAAAAATTAAAAATACGTTATTGGGGTGCGGTGAGTGTTTTGGTGATTGTTTGGTATGCGCACTAGTGTTTTAGAACGGCCGGGTTGAACCGGCCGGCGGCCGGCCGCCGGCCGCCGAAAAACTGTCACCGGCTGGCCGCCGGCCGACGGTTTGAAGGCAATCTGAGCTAGAAAGATGTAAAATATATATATTGATGCATTTAAGAAAGGCAATGAAATCTGTTTTTACTCATATATTTGGAAAAGTTCACATTCAATGTTGGATTTGTTTTGTAAACATCTGTTGCTCTGGTCAAATTGCTGTGTAAACTACAAATATTTGTGCTAGGCCGGCGGCCAGGCGCCGGCCAACGGCTAGCCGGCTGCTGAACGGCCGAACGGCCAACGGCCGGCCGCCGGCCGAACGGTCAGACACTCAGCCGGGCCGGCCACCGACTCAAAAGCAGAGTTGTATGCGGGCCGCGGGTACCCGCGGGGACCCGCGGGGCGGGGCGGGGCGGGCCGAATTTTACTACCCGCGCGGGCCGCGCGGGCCGATGCGGGCCGATTTTGGGCTACTTTCATGGGGCTAATTTTGCTTTCTAGAAATTTCATACAACCAGATTATAATAAAAAAGGCAATATTTTAGATTTTTAAGCACTATTTGACTTCCTTATGCCATTCGACACCTTCAGCATGTACTATATACTCACTCAGTTTGCAAAATCAGCTTATTGAGTAATAACCTGTGGAGTAAATATATAAATCAGTGAAAACTACAGGTTTTATTTGTATTGAATATATACAAGTCTAACTTGTAATTCATTAGAACAGTATCTTCTGTGAAAAATATCAAGGATGTCTTGCATAAATTAGGTATAAGTCGAAATGTATTTATCATCTACAAAATCTTGTGGTTTCTACTGGAACTTCTGTGAGAGTGTACTGAAAATGGTGGTAAGCAAATATGCCGAAATGTTATTTTTAAAAGCTTAATGCCTGTTTTCATTGGTGCAGAAACTGAATTTTTAGTTGAATTTCGGAAATTTGTGTTATATAAAAATCCATGATAACTTCTTACTGAAGACTTTAATTCATTTAAGTTTCATTCATAACTTCTTGCTGAGACGTGAATTATTTCATGTCAATTTACAGCCGAATGAAGTTCCACAGCATAGGGCGCTATGGAGAAAATTGTCTGTGTTTGCTGCGGCGCCGCCGCTTTCAATACCAATTTTCATTTTTCATGCAAATACAATTAATAGCTGGTTAGTTAAGCTCGTCAAGTCAGTAGTCAGCAGTGCTGAACGTGTTATGTAAGAAAAGCTGACTTTTTATTACCACTTAAGGTGGTGATTCCTTTTGGGCACATATTCTTGGTTGGCGGCGTAAATCGAGATGAAATTTGATGAAACTTTCCGAAATAAGTTCTTTTAGCGTTCTAACACCCTCCGCGCAATCCCGATTTAAAAATTCGAGATTTCCGGTCAGAGTGGTTTTTCCCAATTTCTGAAGGTTTGGCACCTGCTATACAGCTATGACTATATTCATTCCAAAGATCTCATTGAACTTCATATTTTTGCTTTCTAAAGCAAGTTTTTAGCTTTTCTCTACCGTGAGATATAGCCGATTTTCTTGCTTTGGTGTCGAAAACTTGTCATTTTTGCAGAAATCAAATAATCCAACATTTCTTGAACTACGCAAGCAGTAAAATCAAACTAAGGGCGTCGATCTGAAGGTCTCACAGGGACAAATTATCCGACGCAAGATCGTCTTCGAACTGCTATCCTGTAGGCTGCTATCATAAAAAATGTAGTTTTTGCAAAAACACGACCAATTTTTTTCCAAAGATTGTGGAGCATTCACCATGCAATCGTGAGATCTGCTACTGAACAAATGTGTTCTGCACAAATATACCCAGGGACGATTTTTTAGTTGCCCCGATTGCTGCTTTCTAGCTAAAGTAATCGCTTGACAAATTTGGAAAAAGTAGGCAAAATCAAGGTTACGCACACATTTCAGCTTATTTCTCTATAACGAAGAGCGATTTCACAATTAATAAAAAATCGTCCCCCCAGCTATTTGATGGAGGTATCGAATGATATAACCGATGTCTCGCGAAAAAAATTACTCGAGTCT
>JASAND010003636.1:0-15809 GCA_030248195.1 Trissonchulus latispiculum
TAACATAGAGTGTGACACTTGTCACACTCTTATGTATTATGTACTCTTGGTACTATGAAGTGTAGAGTTTGGGGTTATTCTTGATCACAATTGACTACGATTATGGTTAAGATGGACGGAAGGCAATTTCGAGGATTTGAAGTTATTTTATTTAAAATTATTTTGCAATTCATCAGATTATGCGTTTTTCAAAACTGCTGAAACCAAAAAACCAGTTTTTCTCGTTATTTTCTTCGATGACCATCACTGATTTCTTTATTATATTGTACCATAAAACAAGAAAAAATTTTAAGCAAAACAGGCATGAATGGTTGCCGCCAGAATGCTGTCCTAGTTTGTACTTTTATATAGAATCATGCTTTTACCAAATACAGGTAACATTAAGTACTTTTATATAGAATCATGCTTTTACTAAATACAGGTAACATTAAACCGTATAATTGTGAGCTCTTGCCCCTCGCAGTGTCTAATGACATTTTTTATCTATTTGTTAAGATTTGCTGACAGTAAGTGAAATTCATATATTATGATGATTAGTAATTAGTATACACCTCGAGTTAACAGTAAAACATTAAAACCCAAATTTGATACTAAAGTCTGACCAAAAAAATGTGAAAAGCAAAATCGTTTTCTTTATATCTCAAAAACGCTTCAAGATAGCTACCATAAAGTATATGTTGTCTGAACCGGCATGATGAGATCTTTGTTTTCGTGAAAGAATTTTTTGAAAATTTCCCGTGCGATTTCAAAGGGCGCCGCTTTTATATGTCTAGAAAGATTGGTACATGGTGCCTACCATACCACGATTTGTTCTGGAAAATTTTCTCCTTGTCTGAAAGTCCTACACACCAAATTTCAACTTTTTGGTTGAAAATTGCGTGAATTAATCTATTTTTAGATTTTTTCAAAATCCTTTTGATCTTTGCCGCTTTTTCGACTTTGACTGGTTATTACCGGCGACTCGCTGAACGGAAAAATTTTTCGATTAGATTTTCTGGATCGCCTAGGCCTCTCTTTTCACCTGATCTATGTGATATTCAAAATTTCAAAGTCGATTTTTCGAAAAATACCACTTTTTGACCCAAATTTCGGCATAGCGATTCTAGCAAAAGTAAGTAAAAATAGCAAAATCAAAAAGTTCAATCTGAGGTGAATCCAACGATATAAACTATTCGTGGCTATGACTTATATTGCGTTCATAATGATTTTTCAAAACAATTTCCCTTATTTCAGGTGGATTTTAGCTGTCCTTGATGTTGCCGCCTAGATTTGCTTTGAGCCCGAGTCATCTGGCAAAAACCAGCTGAAAGAAGGGAAATGGTTTAAAAAGTCATTGCTAGCACAATATAAGTCGTACCCACACGATAAGTTTACAACGTTGGATTCACCTCAGGGTGAAGTTTATGATTATGCTATTTTTAATCACTATTCCTAGAATCTCTATGCCGAAATTTTTGGGTCAAAAGTGGTATTTTTTTGAAAAAATCTACTTTCAAATTTAGAAATTACCACATATATCCAGAAGCCCGAAGCGGTAGGCCAAAGCCTAGGCGAACCTGGAGTAGTAGGCAGTCAAAGTCGGAAAAGCGGCAAAGATCAAAGGATTTTATGAATTGGAAAAAGAACTCGTAGAATTTTCAACCCAAAGGAGATGAGATTTCGTGTGTAGGACTTTCAGAAATGGGTAAAATTTTCATGATAAGATCGCGGTAACGCCATAAAAAGCTGTACATAGAAAAGCGGCAAACTTTGAAATAGAACGGGAAATTTCAAAAAAATTTTCGCGGAAAACAAATCTCAAGAGTCCGGTTCGGAAAATATTTACTCTATTAAATTTTACTATTTAATGTTTATCTTGAAGTGTTTTTGAGATATAAAGAAAACAATTTCGCTTTCTACATTTTTGGTCAGACTTTAGTACACGAAGGTTAAACGTTGTTTTCAAAAACTTTGACCAAGACAACATGGAAATAAACATAATTCAATGCAATCGGAAGAATTTTAAATTTTAAGCTTGGCGAGCCGAGCCGACCCACTTGCAAAACCTTCCCGAGTCGAGCCGGATATGCCCACGAGCCGAGCTGAGCCGACCTCAATAATTCTCACGAGCCGAGCCGGAAAAGTTCGGCTCCAAATGCGCCAATATGGAACATGTCTGCTGTGGCGGCACTTTTTACCTTTATAGTTGAAAAATGTCAATTTTAAGTTTTTCCAAATATAGCCAATTTTGGTATCGATCGATAGCTAACGAAACGGAGAACAACATTTCTAATAGAACTGTGAGTCTAAGAGGCTGTCTGTGCAAGTTAAAGTGAGTTAAAATTATACTGGGCAGTGCTCCAAAGTTAAGAGTGCATCACTAAAGCACGCATTGTGCCTTGACTTACTTGTACTTGTACTTGATCACCATCATCTTGGCCACGAAGTCATCGGTGGCCTTTGGTTTGCTGTTGCATCTGATGTGATTTCTTTCCACTGAGCTCGATCTGCTGCCAATGTTTTAATAGTGTCGTTCCAGTTGAAGAATACAGACTCATTGGCCCTCTGAGATCTTCATGGACATTCCTTTCCCAGGTTGCCGCTGTAGTCTGGCCTGGCACGCCAGGTAGGAGGGGCGGTCGAGAAGAAGCACCGGTAAGGGAGACGTCTACGGTCCATTCGTGCAACATGTCCAAGCCATTGCAGCTATATTTCCTCAGACGTGCCTCCAGTGGAGTCTATTCCCGGCACGAGATCTGAGTTCAAGATTAGTGAAACGGTCAGCCAGCATACGACGCAAGCATCCATTTTCGAAAACTTCAAAGTTTCCGGATATCGGAGCTGCGTAAGGGTGTTGTTTCCAGCCCGTAAAGCAGTACAGACAAGACCATGCTATCGAAGACGCGGAGCGAAACAGATATTTCCCGTCGGCGCCACAGGGTGTTGAAACTACTGAGTGCTCTCCCAACTCTACAGTCTACTTCTGCCGTGGGTTCACCGTTTGGAGAGATCTGGCAGCCGAGGTACTGGAAGGCATTCACTTTATCAATAATATCATGATCAATTGAGAGTCCTTGTTGGTGTGCAGTGGAAGAAAGTACTTACATTTGCCCGCGATTAGCTTAAGGCCAATCGGATCGCTATGCTGTATCACTCGGTCTATAAGTTGCTACATGGCAGGTTCGTTCGACGCCAAAATTGCTACGTCAGCAGCATATTCCAAGTCGGCCAATGTCATTTTCACTGATCACAACACCATCTTCAGGCTGCACACTTTTGGACATGGCTCTGTCGACGGCGCGTAAAAATAGCAAAGGAGACAGCACATCTCCCTCCCTAACGCCAGTCGTGACAGCAAACGGGTCGCTTACGTCGCCATGAGTTGTTGTACATGTTTCTGATCAGATTGATATACAAAGATGGAATATCACAGACTGCCAAGAGTTTCCACAGGGAGACTCGGTCTATGCTGTCAAAGGCAGCAGAAAAGTCCAGGAAGGCAGCAATTGTTGGTTGATTATACCGGTGTCGACGTTCAAGTATCTGGTGCAACGCGAAGATTTGATCAATGGTGCCGCGGCCTTTGCGGAAGCCAGTTCTCTCTAGTTTCAGAGTCCAGTTTGTTGCTGAGCCTCTCAAGAATTACAATTGATAGGATCTTTCCTGCACCTGGGAGGAGTGATATGCCACGATAGCTTTTGCAGAGCCGCCTATTCCCCTTTTTAAAGGTTAGACGAGGATCGCCTCTTGCCACCTTTGGGGCGTTTGCTGATTGCGCCAGATAGACTCAAGTATCTCCGCCAGTTTAGGGACTATTACGGGGGCAGCAACCTTGTAGATCTCGGCGGGCAGACCATCAGGCCCTGCTGCTTTGCCTCCTTCAGAGCTCTGATAGCTTTGAGGATTTCTTCATGTGATGGTGGATGGGTAGGAATGTCATCTGACTCCGTGGCGGGGTGAGCTAGCATGTCGAGTTCGGCATCTGCTGTCGCCGGGTTAGGGCGGTTCAGCAGTTGAGCGTAGTAGCTCGCCCACTGTTTTACTCGTTCAGATTTGGATCGAATTGGTTGGCCAGCATCGTCCAGAATGCTTTCGCTGACTGCTGGCCGTCGACCAGTTGCAGCTCTTAGCAAAGAGAAGAGTTTTCTGCTGTTACCAGTGGCCGCTGCTCTTTACATGTTCTCAGCTGTCGTTCTCCACTTTGCGTTCCTGATCGGCTTTCAGAGAGGCTCGTACTTGCTTCGTTAGCTCCTTCCGTCGATACCGGTTATAGCGCCGGTTACCCGCTGAGAACCTACCATCAAAGAAACAGCTCGGCATTTTGTGAGAAGTGCGGTTCGAGACTATATAATCGCACCCCACCGGCTCCTCTGATGGTGAGGGGGTTGCGCCCGTCTACTTCGATAGATAGCTTATAGCTGCTCCACGTGGAGGCATCGATCGGACGACTTGACCGCTGGAGCGCTCGACTTATACGAAATTCCGTTGTCCCAGCACACGCAGTGTGCGGTTCACTGTACGAATATCAGAGTCCCTCGAGTAATTTTATACAATACTTAGCAGTTTAAGTATTGTCTCCAGACAACCTAAACGCAAAGCAACTTGAGCTACCTTGAGCCTACCCTTGAGCCGCTTCTGCACTAAAACTGGGCATATTCTACTGGGTGGGGGGCGGGGGCCCCCCCCATAAACACCCCCCCCCCCAAAAAAATCGTCCCCCCCCCCCACAAAAAAGTGGGTGCCCCTTTTGCTACCAAATTTTGCCCTGAAAAAATCGCTCAGAAGGCCAAATTTTCAAAAAATTTCCGGCTTCGCCGGAGATTTTTAGTCGATTTTTGCCTATTTAAGCACTAAATCCACTTATTTTTGGAGATTGCTATAAAAATAGCGCAATTTTTAGCATGTTTTTAGAAAAATTTTGAAAAATTTTCGCCCCCCCCAAAAAAATCACTCGCCCCCGAGGGCCCCCCCAAAGAGCCCCCCCAAGAAAAAATCCCTAGAATAAGCCCAGCTAAAATATTACCTTACTAAAGGCTTTAATTTGATGGTTGGTGGTTAATTAAGTTTTACTGGTTAGTGATGTGGATCGAATCGGATCGGCAGTAAAAAATTTAACCGATTCGATCCAGTGAAATTATTTGTCGATCCGAACCGGGTCCTGGCTTGGTTGATCCGATCCGATCCGATCCGACGATCCGGGTTCGCTTCTTCTAAAAAGCTAGATGAAACTTATTTTAAAGTCTGATTTGTATTGTCCAACTAACAAATCTTACACACTGAATTGACTGAGCTTAGCTTCATTTTATTATTCCGACAAACAAATGCATAAGAAATTGTGAAAAATTGAAGTAAAATTGCAGAAGATAGAAAGACAGACAATGAACGCTACGGATTTTGCTGCGCTAATTTCCGTAGTCGAAGGAAAAGATTTATAAAAACCCTGACGACTTGAGCTTGCGATTTAAAGTGCAAGTACGTTACAAATTGCAACTGCAACCTTGCAAAAATTTATGAAATTGGCCCCAGATCTTGCTTTCTGCCGTGATGCCAGATGCATCGCATACAATGTGCTGTACGCAAAAATTAAAGAAGTTACCGTTTACTAAGGGCGCGGCTACGCAGCTTATACTACCCTGAAAGACTAAAAACGAACAGCAGCAAACGTTGCAGAAGGGAAATAGGAAAAGGAAAAGTTTTCGCACCAAATAATACCAACAATTGAAGTTGGTGATAATTATGAGTCAGGTACGGTTGCAATTTATGTAATGGTTGGAATCTAGCCGGATCGCCGATCTGGCTGGCTCAGGCGATCCGATCCAAGCCGATCTGACAGGACTACCGATCCGATTCGATCCGATCCGGCCTATGGATAGCGGGTCAGACAGATTTTGCCGATCCAATCCACATCACTATTATTGGTCAACCCTGTTCTGGATCGCGTAGTCTCCACCTGATCTTAAAAGGCTCGTCATAGGAATTATCAACTTTTTCAGCTTCGAATCTGAATAACTCTGGCACGGCTTGAATTCTAATTCCAATATTTTGTCTTGTTTTTGAGAACATATATGTGCCTATATTCTGTGTGTGTGTGTGTGTGTGAAAAATAGAGAAATCCGTGGCTATCGATTTTTGACCAATTTCACCCCTGGTTTAAGGTGGCGATTCCTTTTGGGCATATATTGTTATTTGGCGGCGTAAATCAAGATGAAATTTGATGAAACTTTCCGAAATAAGTTCTTTTAGAGTTCTGACACCCTCCGCGCAATCCCGATTCAAAAATTCAAAGTTTTTTCCCAATTTCTGAACGTTTGGCAGCAGTTATACAGTTATGACTATATTAATTCGAAAGATCTCATTGAGCTTCACATTTTTGCTTTTTAAAGCAAGTTTCTAGCTTTTCTCTACCGTGAGATATAACCGATTTTCTTGTTTTGGCGTCGAAAACTTGTCATTTCTGCAGAAATCAAATAATCCATCATTTCTTGAACTACACAAGCCGGAAAATCAAACTAAGGGCGTCGATCTGAAGGTCTCACAGGGACAAAATAACCGACGCATGATCGCCTTCCAACTGCTATCCTGTAGGCTGCTATCATAAAAAATGTAGTTTTTGCATGTTTGATTCGATTTGATTTGATAGTTCGATCGGAAGCACAACAACAACAACAACAACATGGAGGTATCGAATGATATAACCGATGTCTCGCGAAAAAATTTACTTGAGCCTGCAAAAATTCTGGAAAATTATACCTCTTCTAAAATGTGTTAAAAATATTTTCGAAAAGAAACATTAGTTTCGTGGCATGCATTAAAAAGAGAAAATGTCAAGCTACATTTTGATATAAAAATGGCTTCTTAACTCCAAGTAATGAATGAGTAATAATGGTGCAAACTTTGTGTGACCAAAGGGAATCACCACCTTAAGCCACTGTTTGAAACAGAGAAAACGGCGGCTAAGGAGGGCCCACTTTTGGGATCATTTTGCCTACTTTCTACATATCGCGGATATTGACATTTTATTTTCCAAACGGTATGTTTTAACGAGTTTTTAAAAGTAAAGTCGTATATAAGTCTAACGGTTATTGAGTAATTACTCCTCAACGTTGAGATCTTATGTGCAATAGAACGAAGTTAGCAAAGTTACATGGTTATTTAGTAAGGGAACAAACATAGGGAAAATTCAATAATTAAGAGCTTGCTGAGTCTCACTGAAACTAGAAACACCCAATGAAATAGTAAAGAAACCTGAAAATAATTTAATTTGCTAAATCAAGTGCATACTCCTGGTGCAAAATAAGTAAAACAAAAAGTGCTAACTTATGTAATGTGATGTGATGTAACAATACCATAAAGTTACATATCAAACAATTTAAAAAATTTTTTAAATGAAAAATAAACATCCTTAAAAAACTTTTATGAGAAAGGAATGAAGAAACTTATATATCAAAGTTGAACAATAATTCAAGTGAAAAGTGAATTTTATAAACATTTTATGAACTAAAAAATTTTGAAAGAACTCAAACATTACAGATATATGCAATATAAGTGCTTAATGCACAGCTGGGATTATAGTGACGATGAAAACTTAACAATTGGTCAAAGTCTTTCGGCCCTAATCAATCAGGCCCTGACCAATTGAAAGTGTGAAAATTCGAATGTGGTCTACAAAAATAGACCAGGGCGGGATTAGGACCCATATGCTCATCATCAGAGAGATCCAGTACTTTATGGTTGAAATAATTATAGCAAATAGAACTATGTACTGGTTGGGCCAGCTCCTACATGTAGGAACCAGAGTCATATGAGTCTAATCCTACCAATCCTACATTCGTAGAATTATCTCTTGCTAAATATGTGCGATTTAAGAATTGACAATTGTAGCATAAGCAAGAGGAGAATTAAGAATAAGAGGTTCGATGGACAGTAAATTTAAAGAGATATAATATAATATTGGGCGATGTGCCCAGCTTTACTAGGAAAATCCTAAAAAGCATAAAAATGGAAAAATTGGTGGGCGAGTAAAGCCCGAAGGTTACAGCGGGCAGTGCCCAAGTTACAATGGCTTAAGCCGAAGTTACAATGGGCATACGCCCGAGTTACCTGCAATAAGAAAAACATAAATTAGACAAATAACAATAGCAGTAACCATAACAGTAAACTACAAGAAAAAGAAACATACTAAATTTCAAGAAATGCTATTATACAGTGTATGTACAACGTCTGGGGTGGAGCCAAATTTATCCTTGATATCAGTATTAGAGACAATGCTGCATCTAAGAATGTACTTGCAAAATTTATTGGAGTATCCTCTTGCCACTAACATTGCCTTAAGCTTATCAAGGCCCGCAATAAAGTCATCTAGTAGGTCACAGATTTTGACAAACCGCGCGACTTGACACATGACCGTATTACAAATAATGCTTTTGCTGATATTACTACCATTCATAGGAAATCTATTGATATTGAACGGAAAATCGTCACGTTTATCATATAGTTTAGTTACAAATTTGTTACCGGAGATGCAAATACTTAGATCTAATACGTCTGCTTGCTGGTTAGAGGTATTAACTTTATTTAATTCAAGTTCCGGCGGGTATATATCATGTTTTATATTATCAAAATAATTATTATCATTAATAAGTGTCAAGTCATCAATATATCTACCGACCACTTTAAGAAATTTATTATTATCGTTATTACGATTATTGGATATATAACTATATTCCATTTGATGTAAAACTAAGTTAGCTATGTTGGGAACAGCGTTACTTCCCATAGGTATTCCTATTGTCTGTTTAAAAATAAGATTACCACATGTGAAATATAGATTATCTAGAAGGAATTTTATGTGATTTATAAGTGTAGGGTAGGTTATTGTATTAGCTGGATTACGGTCATAGCCCCAACGCATTCCTAAGTACGTTAAGTGCATAGGATTACGCATAGTATTATATAATAATTTATCTAACGCATTTATAATAGTATCATGTCTAAGATTAGTATAAAGTGTAGTAAAGTCATAAGTATTTATAGTATTAGCTGAATTAGACATGTTGATTTTCTTGATAGAATTTAAGATAGGTTCATTATTATCTATAATCCAATACGGATTACAATTATAAATACTTTTAATTAGTTTACCATATCTTTGCCTACTTTGTTTAACCAGTGTTAACGCTTTATCAATCAAAACTGATAAAGGTTTAGTAATAGCATTTCTGCTAGCAATAATAGTACGGAATTTGATAGGAGTTTTATGGAACTTAGGTATAATATAAATGTGTGGGAGCTGTTTAAATCCATTACTATTAACATTATTACAACTATAGTATCTGAGAATTGAGTTTATGACATCGGATTGAGGAGAGTAAACCTGACAGTATGTGTTAGAGTTATTTATATCGAGAATGCCTAGTTCCTTGAGTACTACCTGGATATAATAATTTTTACAAACAACAGCAATATTTTGATTAGCTTTATCCACAGGACAAAAGACATATTGCCTATGTAATGATTTAATACTACGTATAAAATCCTGGATAGATGTGGAGTTAGTTACATTACTATTATATTTAAGTCCCGTAAGTTTAAGTTTTATTTCGTTTAGGATAATATCCGACCAATGATTAAGTTTATATAAATCCCATTTATATTTTTTATTTAATTTTTTAATATATGCATAGAAGGATTGAACTATACTACTATAAATATCTTCATTACAGTACGATTTAGTGAACCTGTATTTAGGACCATATGTAAGTATCTTAGATACTGATTTATTTTCTATAATATTTAGGTCACCAGTTAATACATGATTGTGGTGAATATCTTTATAAGAGCTATTATTACAGTTACAAATGAGTTTATTATTAATAAAATCATTTACATATTTATACACATCGAGCTCCTCTATAGTTTGTCTGTAATTATATATAACACTGCCTACAGGACTATCATATTTATAAAATATTTTGGGATGGAATGCATTACATTTACTCACTTCAAACGGCCATTTAGTATAATTATCTTTAAATATCTTATTTATATTAATACTGTCAAAGACTTTGTTGTACTTAATAATTAGACATTCCTTTTTAGTTTTAGTGTGTTTAGCTACATTCTTCTTTAATAAATTTAGTTTACCTTCGCACATATCCTGAATAATTTCATATTTAGGGTGGTTGATATTACATTCATTACGATTAATGATATATTTTACCTGTTTTTTGCTAGCTTTATTTATGAAATCATAAATAAGTTTATTAGTTGCATCATCCATATATAATAAATCCACATCCTTACTATTGACCACATTTGCATTTTTATTTAAGCGATTAGTTTTATTAACTTTATTATGTATAGTAGTATTATCTCTAACTAAGAGATTCTCAAATATACTTTTATTAACATCCTCTCCTTTTAACACGTCATTTAAACCATACGGGTATTTAGTTTTAAGTTTACGTATCCAGTATGCTTCACACATTCTTCTGTTATATTTACATTCTTTTAAATTATCAGAATCTGTTAATTTTGATATAATTCTAATATTAAAAGTTTTGCAATTACCTATATTAAAATGGGCGGATAGACGTTTACAATTAGACTTATCAGGATTATTTACATTATATAGATGTTCAGACATTCTACGTTTCAACTTCCTACCAGTTTCACCTACATACTGTAATCCACAATCATTACATGTAATAAGATAGACTACGTTACATGTATTACAGTCAATGCTATGACTAGTTTGATTACCTACATTATACAGTTTATTGCTATAATATCCTGTAAAATTCTTATCTGTAATATATAGTTTACAAGTTCTGCATCTAGTTTTGTTACATATACTAATGTTGTTTGATATTGGGTCTATATCAGAATGGGGAGGAGGTATATATTGGCTAGGACTGTTGAGCTGATGGGAACTATCTCTCCTTGATGCCCGGTTATGAGAGCGGTCCGAGGTCAAATCCATAATATCACCGGTTGGGCTTATATTCTCCTCCCGCGATACCGAGCCCATGGAGGCATTCTTCATATAAGGACTGATCATAATGAAATATAAGAAAGCAACAGGATCATACGTTCAGGTCCATATTGTAGTCAGTAATCATTGTTGTGGGCAACAGGAGAGAACGGAAGCATGATGAGGACATATAGGCTATATGGGGCAAAATATGCTAAATACAAGTGGAGACACAGAACAAAAGGTTAAAAATGTATAACATAAATAAATAGTGAAATATAACATGAAGAGGATTAAAGCGTGGATAACCATAGGAAATTAAAAAAGTTGTCATCTACGCGTGCGCCCCTAAAAAATATCCAGACGAACTATATATAATAGATCTGGACTTATTATGCATCAGATTACTGCCAATATATTAAATTGTATTACTGTGGAAATAGAATTTTGATTACGGCCTTTAAATTTTTAATTTAAAAAATTTAGGATTTGACTTTGACATTTTGGCCACAATTTAATGTAAAAATTGTCCGAATTAATTAAAGTTTGTCCAGAGTTTTTTGGAGCACCCGAATTACAATTTTTCTAATTTCCTATATTTAACACATGAGCTCTCAACTTTGAGGTGAAATTACTCAGTAACCGTTAGACTTACTACTTAAATTTTAAATTAAACTTTTAAAATACTATTAAACTTTTAAATTAAACTTTAACTACAACTATTAAACTCTTTAAAATAACCCGTTTGGCCAATAAAATATGCAAAATTCGGAGAGTCCAGGAAAAGTGAGAAATCGGAGAAAGTCGAAAAAAATGGCGTACATACACAGCTCCTACACAGGTTTGCTGTAGGAGCTGTGTATTAAAAATAAAGGGTCAACTGCAGGTCAAATCTAAATTGTATTACTGTAGTGTATATAAGTATGTTTGTGCATTTATGTTTTTAACAAATTTAGAATTTAGAATTTAGATTTAGAATAGTACACTTCAGTTTGTAGTAGTTACGCTGAATTCACTTTTTGGTAACTGAAACTTACAAAAGCAATAAAGCAAATAAAGAACTTCTAAAAACGATATATACAGGATTATCATTACAACAATAAAACAAACCAAGTGTAGGTATTGTAGGCTTTCTTTTTGCCTAAATACAAAAGAGTTTAGTCTTTGAAAATTTGTAACTTAAGACATTGAAAATTTTTAATCCGGCATCCTCGAAAAAATTTTCTGTATGCGCCACTGCTCGACGATGTTCACACTATTTACCTTTAAGTTTTCAGTTGTTTAAATGAAAATAATAATATAGAACAATTGAATTCAATTCAAGTCAGGGTTTTCTTTTTGTGTAAAATACTGTGTATTTACACAAAATAAATAAATTTACACAGTGAAAAACTAATTTACACACCAAAATACACAGCCACATTTTCGAAAATTTTTGCAAAAAGTGCTCTGAAAAAATAGTTTTCAAGCCCTTCATATTTAAAATAGCTCTAGCTTTTAGCTGGGAGCTACCGCCCCCAGACCCCCGCCGCTTTCCAATCATTTACCATGGTTTTCTGCATTACGACATGATTATAGGTTGTTTCTGCAAATATATACATCTGCTTATCCGGTTGCGTATAATTTATTCACGTACAGCGTGCAAATATTTGTAAGATAGTATAGTAATATAGCTAGTACATACGATTCAATATCGTTTCTTGAACCAGGGGCGGATCCAGGGATGGCGGGGGGCGCCCCCCCGTCGCGATTCGAAGGCAGGAAAAATTAAGGAGAGAAAGAGGAAAAGGGCAAAAAACAAAATTTCTCGCCTTCGGCGCGAATTTCCTACATTTTAACCACATATTTATTGCATTTATGAAGAAAAAGCTTGAAATGCATCTGATTTTTCGGAGAAAATTACCATTTTTGCCTAAAAATGTCCAGAATTTTTAAGAATTTTTTTAAAAGTTTATGAAAAGAATTAAAGATCCGAAGACCGATTTTATTGCAAAAACAAAAATTTTTTCAACTTCTGGGGGGCGGAGCCCCCCAGACCCCCCGCTGGAAACATTTTACCGCCCCCCTCGCGACATCTTGGATCCGCCAGTGTCTTGTACATATATATCTTTTATCATAAAAAGCAGTCTGAGCCACAAAAATTGTTGCTGTCTAGCACAATAGATATATTATATTCAAAACGAAAGCTAAAAGAATGCAACTGTTCAATGCGTTTTTGCCGATAATTTTAAAAAATTTCTCAACTTCTGGGGGCGGGCTCAGAATGGGTGTTTTCTGTCCATATTATGGAAAATTCCCCTACAGCAATTAAAGCTTCCAACCTTTTAGTACGTAACCAGAATGTTTGTGAAAAAATTATTCCAAAAAGTTGGAAAATTAAAGAAATGGTTTCAGTAGGCGAAGGTTTTTCAGAAATTAGAATTTGTCCAATCCTAGTTTTGGCATTTAATGGATTATATATAATTTTTTTAGACTTTTCCATTGCGAATTTTATTACAATTTACAAAATTTCCTCAGCGTCTGGGGGACTCCGCCCCCCAGACCCCCCGCGTGGGTTCTTCTGCGTTACACGGACGTGTACCCCACGGACGTTACACAAGTGCAGTTGCCAGAACTTTTGATTGAATGATCCGAAAATAACATTGTTGCAATAAAATAACGCTTAAATTTATTTTATTTCGTATTATATCTCAAAAACAACACTTTTAGATTTTACACAGCTTCAAACAAAAATACACACTGAAATTTAAATTTACACAAGATTTACACAGGTCCGATTTTGAAAAAGAAAACCCTGATTCAAGTCAAGTCAATTCAATTAACAATTAACAAACATAACAAACAAGTGCAACATTGCTGCACTGCCACCTTACATCTTGCAGTGCCTCACAGGGGGCCCTCAAAAGAGGGCAGTGAAAAAGTCGACCACGATTGCAGGTAGGGTATTCCAATCCATGATTACACGGTTTATGAAATAAATTCTGACAACGGTCAGGTTAGTTTTCGGAACTCTGAGTTTAAACCTATGATCTTTAGTAGTTTTGTAGTAAACAAACAGTTTATTCCTAACCTAAACTGTGTAAAGTAATACACCCAAAATTAAAAGCTGCAAAATAGATGTATGTGCAAATGCCAACTAATCATAAAATGGATAACGGATTCCTTTCCTACTGTTTCTGTAAGCGGACCTTTTGTCTTCAAAACGTCAGGCAAACACAATGAAATATTTAGGAAAACAGGACGTCTGCGATCCAACTCGATTGTTTTAATCTGTTAGACTAAAAACAGGCCTCATAAAACTTTGTAGGTAGGTATGCATGTTTGGTTGTGAAAAAGTATGTTTGACGTTGTTAGGCCACAGCTGCAAACTCTTCCATCCCAGGCAAATCACAAAAAGAATAAAAGAGAAGCAACAAAAGCACCTTGCACCAAACCACACAAACTCTCAAGCTAGCTGCGTCGTCATTTTCCACTTTTTAACTGAAAGCTAACGATTTGTCATTCGTTGTGAAGCGAAAGTGGCAAGAAAAAGTGCAACACACAGACACACATATGCGAGTGGATATATACATATTTGCACAGAAAGCACTACGACTCTGTTCTAACTGCAGTCAATGCTCTTTTGCTTACGTTCACATTTTTCAACAACTACTTTTGTTTCATCCTCGACTTTGGTGTCGGCAAACCCTAAAAACCAGGTTCTGTCAATCCAACCACGCAAAATTTAAGCACGTCATGGAGTTCTGCCACAAACAATCGTATTTAATCCTTCGACTAGAGACGTAGAACAAACAGAATGTTAATCTCTTTATACGTATATATATATATATGCTGTTTTTTCAAGGAAAATTTTGGACAACATTCTGAAGTCCAAAACAAGATATAGCCAAGCGGGGAAATACCATTTTCGAATACCTGTCAGACTTATCTGAGGTATATATATATGTACGTATGTTACGTAACGCTGAAATTTTGTACCGTATAATACGGTACAGTATTATTATAATACGGTACGCCAATTTTTGTACCGTACTAAACGGTAATATATGCGCCATGCGGTATATACAACTTTTTCTATACCATATAGGGTTGCTTATTTTTCTAGGGTTGCTTATTTTTCTAGGGTTGCTTATTTTTCTAGGGTTGCTTATTTTTCTAGGGTTGCTTATTTTTCTAGGGTTGCTTATTTTTCTAGGGTTGCTTATTTTTCTAGGGTTGCTTATTTTTCTCTGTGCAACTGCGATTATGGCTTCTACTGTCTGTGGTGCCTGCAATTTGCCTTTTGCTCAATCTGATGTTTTCATTAATTGCTTCTCTTGCTCTAACAGCTTTCATCCGGATGGCTGTTCCGGTGTAACTCTATCAGCTGCTCGTACGTATTCTGCGCCTGGGCGTAAAAACGCCCTTGTCTATCTATGCCAAAATTGTCGCACTGATGTACCCTCCTTGCGCAAGGATTTGACTGATCTGCGTGCTGAGGTGGAGGCCATGAAGGAGAGGCCTTCTGCCCATGGCCCGGGAACCAACGTCCCTGGGTCAGACGCCTCGCTTAATTCTATTTGTGAACGGTTATCTTTACTGGAGTGCAAATTTTCTTCGTTCTTGGAACAATTTGATATCAAGAAAGTGGCTGTTGAATGCGCTTCTGCGGCAGCCACCGCGGCTTTTAAAGCTGTGTTGGAAGCCAATCGGGAGTTGGCCGAAATGGAAACGAAGAAATTGAATTTGGTGATATTTGGTCTTGCTCCGGATCCGGAAAAACCGGACTTGGAGTTAGTTCGTGAATTATTCAAATCGGTGAAGGTTCCCGGGGAAAAGGTTACCCGGGTATGGCGGGACGGTCCTAAGCCGTTGGAAG
>JASAND010003638.1:0-13281 GCA_030248195.1 Trissonchulus latispiculum
GTAATTTCATTACACATTTTATGTTTTGACCTATTCTGACTAGTGAAGAGTCATTTGAATCACCAGATCTTATCTGAGCAGATTAATTCATGTGGGAATATTTGTTTGTCCCTGACTTAAATCTTAACCAAATTATTTCTCCTTTTGCCTCCTGTATAATAAAAATCGCATAGATTGAGCCACATCCTTCAACTTAATCCTGATTCTAGGAGGACTATTTCTAATCATGATTTAGACGGTTTCAAAATTCCAAGTCCCAGTTGTGGCCTGAGAAATTTCCTGGTAAATTTGCATTCGCTAAGAGTACCTACATATTCGATATTTATGATTGTACCAACACTCGATTCAACGCTCATTTTGTAATAATTTTGTGTTGTGTTCTTTACAATTTGACAATATTGTGATGTGATCTTAGTTTGGAATGTTTTATGTTATCAGCTTTCTAGTTGAGCTCTTTTCATCAGATTACATGTAAAAACTGAGTATGTGGAAACTTTTCAATTTGTGCAGTTGTAAAATGCTGTTTACAGTTAACCAGCATTAATGTAGTTAAAAAAGACTTGAAAATTTGTAGTAAAAGTACGTATAAAGTGGGTGACCAAAGCTACAACCCTTCACCGTCAGCGGAGCAAAACAGACAGATTTAAAACAGTGCTATGCAAAAGTGCGGATTGCTTTAGAAACTCGCGATCTCGCTTCTGCGTAAAATACCGTGCACCGTACTGTGGTTGTCTGTCTCGCACGTACATGTGAATAATCATGTTGATGCCTATGCCTACAGTCTGTGCCTGCAGCCAACAAGCCAATGTTTTACTTAATTTTAGAGACTAGTCACAGGTGGACAAGGGGGGGAAAGGGGGGGAAATTTCCCCCCCCCTCGGCGAAGTCGCCCACAAGGGGTCGCGAAATTGCTCCCACAAGGGGTAAGAAAGTTGGCCACAAGGGGTCAGAAAATTGCCCAAAAATTAGGTTTTACGACTAAAATTTCCAAAAAGTTTCCGGCTTCGCCGGAATTTTTCACTTAAAATTACTATTTTTAGCTAAAAAACGTCGAAAAAACGCGTTTTGGCTAAAAAATCGCTGTTTTTTGTTAAAAAATGGCAAAAATCGCTTAAAAATCGCTTTAAAAAGTACCCCTAAGAAAAATCGCTCTCACAAGGGGTACCCAAATTTGCTTCCACAAGGGTCAGTGAAATTTGACCTCCCGTTCAGGTATGAGACTAGTCCTCCCCTCTAAATGTTTTAAAGGTCTCATTTCCGGAATAAAAGCTGTAGTATGCAACTGGCTGTAAATTGTCGTTGACAGTTAGGCATTTCGTTCTACATGCCAACACAGATAGATAGATAGATAGCCGTTTTATTTTTGTATCACATTATATTTACAAAGCTAAATCTCACGTGCTGTGGAATGCAGATGAAATTGAGTTGAATTTATCACTAAAGAAAATAATGTCAAGCCTTACAAATAACAAATTGGAATAATGAACAGCAACCAGCATAAATAAATAGCTGAATCAATAAAGTCATACATCAAGCCTCAATTGAGAACTTACAGAAATATTGTAACATGTATACTACATTTGCTGATCGTGAAAAAAGGGAAGGTATACATTTATTTTTATAAAGGAAGTGGGCAGTTCAGTTTTGGAGTCTGCTATTTTCCTTTCTAACATTGGTCTCTGCCTTCAATTGGCCCACAGTCTTAATTCCATTGTGTTGTTTCAGTCAATGAAAAAGAAACTTCTCATCTGCAGATTATAAAAGGTCGTGGAACGAAACTGACACTGAAATAATTTTTTCTAGTAAAGCAAACAGAAACTCGAACTGAAAATTAGTTTAGTCGCCTTTTTAAACTTGACAAATTATATCTGAAGTTCTCAAGTAGCCTCCAGTCTCCACTGTTCCAGCAGTTCCAAATCTAGCCTGTAATCTTCATCCCTCCTTCTATAAAAAGAAGCCTAATACTGCCATGGTAATTCTACTTATTTAGCAAATTGCAAAGCTTCAGGCGTTGGCGCAATGTGAATCTATGAGGCTCCTACGCTTAATTAACTCAATCTTAACCTTTATGCATAATCCAGATCCGTCTGAGCTTGGAATTTCCCCTTAAATTAAGCAAACCCATTTGCTTGTCTTTAGAAATTCCGTTCTAGTATGAAAACTATAGATCTGGTTTTTTGCCAGTATACCACAAACATCAGATTATATCTGCATTGTTGCTATTTCTAAATTATCTTAATTAAGTTGTAGCCCAAACCAAGGGCAAGGTTTGCTGGAATCTTTATACACAGATTTGACTGAAGGGACACGGAATTATTGCTGTAGATTGAAGGTGGACAAGCATAACAGAAGAGCGTGTAATGCCCTGTATTGCGATGTTACATTGCATTTATAAGTACATGCTTGTTTGATCATCATCCAAGCCACACAATTTAGTAGCAAACAGCTGGCTGTAGTAACTATGTGGGCTAGGTATTTTTTTAAACCCTAAGCCTTACAGTTATCCATTAACACGGTTTCAGATTCTGGGGTCTACGACGAAGGGTCTACTCCTGAAAAATTCCAAAATTTTAAGGGGTGACCCAAAATTGCGAATTTTCAACGTTTTTGACCAAAAGTTAGTAAAAAAATGATAATTTTTAGCCGTTTTAAGAATTTTTTGGAAAAATCTAAGGATTTGTTGTTTGCCGTTAGAATGTACAATTTTTGGTAAAAAACCTTCTCACTGCGTGAATCCACCCGTTTTTGTCGGTCTGAAGCGTTCTGTATCTGTAGCCTTTCATTTTCCGCCCCCGCGTATCCTATGCTTACGGTTATGTATGCAGTGCTAGCTTACATCAACTGGCAGCAAGCAACCACGTCCAGATACATTTTTATGCTAGAATTCACAAGTACATGTACACACAGATAAAAATGTGTCTGTCGGTAGTTAGCCAACATCAAACACTACAAGAAAGTGCCTACTAAAACAAAGAGTATGAAATGTAGCAAAATGCAATTTGCATTGTTCAGACTAGTTCAGATCTAAACTACAACTGACTGACTAACTTCTTCACTTCTTGGGGTACCAGCAAGCAAAGACTTGGCCGTCAACTTCCATGTTCAAGAGGAGGGTTTGCCCATCACGAGTCAACCAGCAGGCATAATTATTTGTTTATAGACAAGTTTGAAACACTACTAACAATAGTCTACATGTAGGAGAATGTTGGAACCATTTTAAAACAGTTTGTAACCTACATAATTTAATTTGAGTCCGCGTTTTCAATCTTGTGGAAATCTGTATGGCTAAAGTTAGCTCTTTCTAGCAATGTAGTCTTTTGAGTCTTTACCGCTTGCTCTGGCACAGCGCTAAAGTTAAATTTGTTACGTTTGGCTGATTTTTTTCGCTAAGGGTTTGCCTCCCAGATGTTCCATTGCAGTTCAGCCAGTTCGAAGAAAGGAATAAATTATTTAGAGACTAGAACTGTCCTCAAAACCAAGATCATTATCATTCTGAAAAGAAAGACTGGCTAGTTAGTTAACAATGCGGCTTTTGTTCCAAGTTTCTATCTGGCATTAATTGGAATCTATAGAAGCACACTGGTCCATCTTTAACTGACTGTTAGGTTTTTAATATTCAACTGCTTAAGACGACGTGTGCTGGCAGCTTACGACTCCGTTGAGTCACCTGCTTAAAGAGTTGATCGACGAGCTATGTCTTCTTTGTGTTAGGATACGCATTGCTCCAGTTTTGCACACCGGTGCTCGAGGGGAATTGTTTTGTTATGGAGGACACTTGTCAATTGCGTATGTAGTTCCTAGTGTCTTGCCTAATTTTAGAAATTTTATTAGAAATTGGAAAGCAATTTTGCTCATTTCTAGAAATCGGCAACAGCCTTGCCGAATTCTACAAATGTGCAAAAATTTTGCTGAATTGTAGAAATAGTCAGAGACCATGCCGAATTCTAGAAATGAGCAAAATGTCTTATCAATTTCTGGAATTCTGCAAAAGTTTCAATTGCCGAATTCTACAAATGGGCATGACTTCTCTAAGAAATTCACATAGTCAATATCCAAATTTGCTGTATTCCTGATTTTTGCTAAAATATACTGAGAAATTCGGCACTTTTTCGAAAATGACTCAGAATTTTCATCTCTCCGACCTCCGTAAAGTTCGCCAAAAAGTTTTGACAAGAGTCCATAATTCCCTTATATTATAGAAGAAGAGTAAGCCACTAGAGGGCTCCTCTTCTTGGCATTGCGTAATGGTGCTTTGCCCACTATACGCGAATGTTCCCCAGTTTGGGGGGTCGACCAAATCGACAGCGCATACCCCCCCTCCGTTTGGTGGGGGGGGGGTAGCTGAAAAGAGGTCTCCGTTTGGTGGGGGGGGGGGGTAGTCAACAGCCAATCAGATTGCAGGAACCCCCCTACCATTGGGGGGGGGGTCTAGTAAAGGATTACGGAAGTTTTGTTCTATTCGAAAGTGGGTCCCCGTTTGGGGTGGGGGTAGGGTTGTGCGGGGGGTCGGTGGTGGGCCCGGCCCCCATTTTATTTTCGGGGGCCGGCCCACGGCCCGGCCCCCCCCCCAAATCAGGGGGCCGGGCCCAACACGGCCCCGGGGGCCGGTGTCGGTCACGGCCCCCAAACCGGCCCCCATTTCGATTTCATGTGGAAAGTAAGAATTTTTGCAATGCTAATGTAGTAAATAAAGGTGCTGGTAGCTATTGGGTTAACTTGGATATGTCGTGTGAAAACAACATATTGGAGTCATTTATTTTTCCAGAGCCAAGAAAATAACGCAAACTTGCGACGTAGGATAAAACTATGCAAAAAAATGACTATTTTCAAATCATTATATTGATAAGAAAAATTTTTCTGGCATTGGGGCCGCGGGGGCCGGTGGTGAACTCGGCCCCTGGGGCCGGTGCGGGGACCGGCCCTCGGGGCCGGCCTCCCCAATGAAGCGGCCCGGCCCCCCAATTTGGGGGGCCGGGGACCGGCCCCGGCCCCCCTTTTTCGTATTTAGCAGGTGGGGGTCGCTGAAAGAGGACCCCGTTTGGGGGGGAGGTGGCTCAAGCAGGCTAAGTTTGGCTCATTCTGATTGGCTGTATTCATATATTCCTTACATTTCGCGGCCTATATTATACGTTTCAGCAAAGAGATGACAATTTTTTAGTTAACCCTTGGCTCCCCTTATTTCTTTTATGTAGTACAGTACACTACAGTTACAGTACACGTCGGCCTTCTTTTGGCCATAAACTAAAAATAATGTTTGCCGATTTCCAGAAATGAGCAAAAATTTGCCGATTTCTAGAATTTGTCAAGGCGTTGCCTAATTTTTAGAAATGAGCAAATTTGTATTGCCTATTTCTGGAAAGCAGCAAACCTTATTTTTGTTTGTGGTCAAAATAAGGCCAACGTAAACTGTAGTGTACTGTACTAAAGAAAAGAAGTAAGGGGAGCTAAGTAGTGTTTTAGAACGGCCGCCCGGCTGAGTGTCTGGCCGTCCAGCCATTTAGCCGGCGACCAGGGGCCCGTTGCATAAAATAATTACATAGTTGATTAGTGTAACAGTTCTTCAAAAAGAACTTTTGCTACAGTCCACCGTTTTTGGCGTTTTTAGTACCACATCGCAGCTGTTGAAGCGCGTTATCCAAAAATCATGAAGTATTTACTTTATCCTCACTGACTTATTCAGACAAAGGAATATTTTGAGCTCAATCGTAATTTCTTTACTTTTTAAGCTGGCATCATTCCAATTTAAGTTGTAACTTAATTTAGACTGATTTCATTAGAACGCTCAAGGCGCTTCAAAATGAGATGTTATTGTCGCAGCCCATTCGTAGCTTTGATTACCCTCCAAAAACTGCAACACTAATCAACTAATCACTAATCACTTTTATGCAACGGGCCCCAATTGTTGGCCACCGGCCTAACATAACTATTTGTTGTTAACACTGCAATTTGAGCAGAGCAACAAATGTTTACAAGACAAATCCAAGAGTGAATGTGAACTTTATCCAAATATATAATTCCGTTTCCATTGTCTCTGTAATGCATAATATAAATATTTTGCAATTTTCTAGCTCAATTGCCTTCAGATACTAAAAAATGTCTGGTCAGCCGGCGGCCGCGGAAAAGGACGGCCAACGGCCTTACGGCAGGCCAGTGACGCTTTTTGGCGGCCGGCGGCCCCTCTAAAACACTAGAGCCAAGAATTAACCAAAAAATTGTCCTCGCTTTGCTGAAGGCGCTGCCCCGATCCTCAACTCCAAGGCCCGGGACCCGATTCAAGGCTTGGGCACAACTCTAAACCAGAACGGTTGTACATAATTCAAAAGCGTGAGTAGAAGAAAATTTAATATCATTTACAACTTTGACTTTTCTGCTCCAGGTTTGAATTTTGCCATGCTGAGTGCTGAGCTGACTACTGCCTTCGATTTTAGTTTATAACCAACATTTAAAATAAAAATCTCATTGATTTCTTGCTAAACACAGTTTTCTTGACATCATGAACAATATACTTTTCCTTCCGTATATGTTATTATTCCGGCCGGCTGGCCGGGTCATGCAAACCGGCCGGCCAGCCGGTGTCTTATAATATTCCCCCCTCCCAGTGATATTTTCCCCCATAGGGTATAATATTTGGGTCTTTTCCAGATTACCCCCCCCTCACCACTCTAAGTTCTTAAAACTCCACCAAATGAGCTGAAATTTGGTGTGGGTATGTTTTCGACCACGCTGAGTTCAAATATCGCAAAATTTTTCGATTTCGCGAAATTCGATTTTTTTCGAATTCTAAGGGGGGACCAAGGGTAACCGAAAAATTTATTGTCTTCGATGTTGCTGAAAAGTTGTATATAGGGGTTTTCTGGGTTGCAGGACACGAATCTGAAGTCCGTTTTTCGATTCAGCTTTTCGTTAGCTCAGCATAAGCTTACAACTTAAGCTTATAACTTTAGCTTATATCAAGCTAACGAAAAGCTGAATCTAAAAACGGACTTCAGATTCGTGTTCGGCGACCCAGAAAACCCCTATTAACAACTTTTCAGCAACATCGAAGACAAAAATTTTTCGGTTACCCTTGGTTATAGAAATCCTTAGAAATCGAAAAAAATCGAATTTCGCGAAATCGAAAAATTTTGCGATATTTCAACTCAGCGTGGTCGAAAACATACCCACACCAAATTTTAGCTTATTTGGTCGAGTTTTAAGAACTTTGAGTGGTGGGGAGGGTAATCTGGAAAAGACCCGAATATTTTTCTCCCCGTGATATTTTCCCCCTCCCAAGTTACAACCTCCCTCTCCTCTAACTGAAGCAAAAATGTAGAAAATTTAACAGGGTCGCTCAAAACAGCAACACTTTTGAAAAGTTGGAAAATTGACAGTATAATTATTATTTAATCGTTTATTTATTAATGTTAATTTAACTAAATATAGTAAATAATTTTTACACCTACTTTTAACTGTTAACAGTTTTTTTACACTGTTAAATGTTAAAAATGTAAAAATCCGAAAAGTAGAGCTAAATTTGCGACATCGTTTGATTAGGTTTCATTTAGGTAGAGGAAGGGGGGGACTATCACGGTGGGAAAAATATTTATACGACACCGGAACCAGTTTTGCCCTATTTTGGTGCATTTTACAAACGTTTTGCACTAAATGATGCATAGTCACTCCTTTCTGGCTATAGCTTGCAATGGAGAGGGGGGCTTTTGCAACCTCTCTTGCTGACACCTATGTACAAACACTGAGTTGAGTTTAAAATGTATAAGATTATAAAATATGTAACTGCGGTCACTATATATTCACATGCCACATATTTTGAAGACTTTCATAACATTTCATCAAAATGTATGACACAAAATAGCAAGAAATTATGATATACAGCAAAATAAGTGTTATGCTTCAAGTCAAATACAGAAGTTCTTAATTCGAGTACGTTTACATTCGCAAACACCGTCTTGACAAACTGAATTCTGAACTCCACACCTCAGCTCTGCTCCACCGAAAATATTAGAACAAGGCTGTCCGGGACCTGAAATACATAAAGAAAAGAATATGCCTAATTTCGCAAAATATCAATTCAAATTGATGATTTATTAAGCTAGCGAATTGCTTACAAGCTTCCGTGCTCTAACGGAGCAACGGAGATTGGAAGAGCCAATCAACTGTTGTTCTCCTCTTCCGATTTATATATAGAGTTGACTATAGACGAGAATTTAATTGTAGAAACTATACTACAGGAGTTTTGCAGCGTTGCACAACGCGCTCAAGAGGGGGGGAGGTTCTGCCGTCTGATTGGCTGTTGGAGATGGTTATATAAATCATTTGAAAACGCACCAGCAAAGCATAATCCTAAATGAGCAACGTAATTGTCCATGCAACGACAATATCCTTTATGGCAACGGCTTTTTGGCACCTGACACTGCTCAGTCACAGTACAATGCTGATCCAAGCCTTTTGCTGAAAAAGAACAAAAACAATGTTAACGTAAATTCTGTTGTTACGTAAGTAAATGATATCTCTGCTATTCCTCGTAAAACAGTGTGGAATATTACCCATAGAATAGAAGTTGAGTGCGCAACAGCACACCATAAGTTATATAGGAGCGCACAGCGCAACGTTTTCTAACACCGGATTGCACCATTGAACTATAGTCTTCAGCGGCAGAAACTTAATCCTGAGTGCGATCAGGGTTAACTGAGGACTAACTCGATTTTTAACATTTCAGCCTAAATTTTTCGAAAAAATCCGTCACGGACTTTTCAAACTATCATTTCTGCATGCTCCATTTTTTTTACAAAACATTAGCACTTTAGTTTTTAACGTTCCTCACGAGATTCGATCCACTACGTCAGCAATGGCCTTGAGCTCAGAGCTAAGGACTGAGCTTAGACTTATAGTGCTACGGAGCAACGAGTTTTATTTAAGTTATTTAACAAAAATGGTTAGATACGTATATTCTAACTTGGAACGATAAAAGTAATTTCTTTTTGACTTGCTCCTCCAGCAGTAGCACATTCACTATACCTAACAAGGAAGCTTCCAGAAGAACTAAAGTTAGTTATTCAGTGGGTACATAAAGTCGGGCAAATATAGTCTAAGTTGACTCTCTTTATTTTCTATTGTAAGTGTTTGTTTCCGGTTTTCACTGCTTTGATTCCGGATATTTTGTATTAGTTTGTTTTTACCGCTGTGTGGGCGAAACTTCAGATGTCGTAGTGAGCTCTTCTGTGAAATTGGTCTCGAACCTGTGATGACCTAACAGCAGTGTCTACACATACATTACATATATGCATTCAGTGCACGGAGGGACGCACATACACCTTCTTCTGGCAAAATGTCATTATCCGCCTCAGACTCCGAGTTTTCCATTCCACTCCATTCCATTTCCACTCAGATTTTTTTGGTACAAAGTTCAAGCAAATCCAGTCTTTCGGTTGCCGCAATTCACCCCGTCCCCGAAAACGTTACTTCCTGCATATATCCGACACTGCATAATATGAAGTTTTTCATATATTTAGCAGGCAATTCAGGAAGCAAGAAAAAATTAGCGAAATTTTTCGTCCGGCCCAGTCCGCAAGCTGAAAAAATGGGTCGGGCTATATAACTTCCAAAATTTTGCCATATAACAATATTATTTCCAAGGCTTCAATGCAACATTGAAAGGAAAATACTACAAAATGTTAGTTTTGCTGTAACATAAACTAGAATCAGTAAATTTTTTAGCTAATTTTAGTGCATTCATAACATTTTCTTAGAGTCGATCCGGCCCGTTTCTGCCAGCAGTTAATAAATTTCTCGGCCCAAACCCGCAGCTGGGCCAACGGGCCGAAATGCTCATCTCTACATGGCGGTAGAGACCTTCACAGGCCGAAATTTTCATACCCGGCGTTGCCCGGCCTGTAAAAATTTTGGACTGGCCAGTCCCGGTCCGGTCCGATCCAAAACTTGTCGACCTCGACCCGGCCAAGAAGTGAAGTATTCACAGCCATTCGATTTCCAAATTTGAAAGTTCAGCCAACTCCGAAAATGTTTGTTTAATCAATCTATATCGAGTGTGAATTTTCTATCCTCGGCGACAAGCTGATGACAGGAAAGTTTCGCAGATTGGTTCTATTTATTAATTACACTACATGCAAAACCGTTGCAGCGATGACTATTAGCACCAAAATTTTCAGCAATTCCAAATTAGCCGAATACCTACACTTTTCTTAATAATTGAACCTTAAAATTACAGATAATAAAACACTTTTAACATTTACTTTTACGTAATAATAAAACATTTTATAGATTATTAGCAGCCCCACTTTTATCCCTAAAATATTATCAGTAAAATAGGAGCCCGAAAATGTAAAATCAGCTTTTTCAATCAATGGTTCGAATAAATTTTTGGCGTAAGAGCGTTGAACATAAAAGGAAAACATTTGTAACTATAATCGTTTCATAAATAAAAGTACAAAGCTTAGCAGCAATAGGTTTAGCAACAAAAGTAAAAGTATAGCAACTATTTCTTAAACAATCCTGACTGTTATTTCTAGTAGAGTATAAAAGCAATACACATTGGTTTCTGAATAAGTTAACAATAATTAATGGTTTCAATATACTTCAAATAGTTTTATGTTTGGATGGTTAACATTTGCACTGACATGATTAAATAAACTTGCAATAGAATATAGAACAATAGAAATATAGGCAGTGCCAGTGAATATATGTATAGACAAAATGCAGGGAATTCTGTTCGGCCCGGCCCGAAGTCCGGCTCCTTCTTGCACTCAGTCCGGCCCGGCCCGCTCCCAAATTTTTTGCTTCTCGGCCCGGTCCGGCCAGCTCCCTATTTTTTCTTCTCAGCCCAGCCAGACCCGGCCCGTGAGTCGGATGGGCCGGGCCGAAGGGCCTGAGTAAAGGTCTCTGCAAGGCGGGTTCTGTTTTAGTTTCCAGAAATGTATAAACTAAAGTTGCCGTTATATCTACTATGTAAATGCTCACGCAATCACGAATTGACTACGACATATAGATTTGACTGCATCTATTTCCATGTGAACTGTTTTTAAAGATAAACACATCAACACAATCAGCCTTAATGATACATCCATCGTCATTTCCAGATTTTCAACAACGCACTTCCCTTGACCCAGACCGACTTTAGTTCCCTGTTTATGCTTATAGAGTTCTTATCAGTTACGTACGTCCTCACAACATAACATACGTATAAAAGTTATTTTAGCATATAACTAAAGTCCACAAGCTACTGGTTCTTAACTATACTTAAGCACTAAAAGCAGTCCATCATATATACATATATACTTATTTTGCTCCACATATACTGTTAAGTGGTTTAAAAGTCTATAACATATTTGCCCGCCAACTATTTTATCCATTTATAAAATAGGCAGTTTTGCGACGTTTTTCTCCAAATATGAAAAATACCCTATAATTAGCCAAAGTGCTTCCATGGACTTGCTTCACTTCATTTTCTACACAACACTTGCTCTATTCAACCCTTGGAGCGCTTTAAGGTAGACTTAATAACTAAGATATCCATACGGGCACCTTTTTAGAACCTTTTAATACTAGCAACGTCCACTGTTTGATTTTGTTTTGGCTAAATCTATCTTTCTGACAGTATGCTGATTTGGCTTCAGAAGGAAACCTATTTAGTGAACCAAATCAGGCCTAAGAAAGTGCACCCTCACACTACGTAAAATTCCTTACCTTTCGTACAAGTTATAGCATTCCAATCTTGAAAACACTTTCTACTACTACCACTCACAAGCCAAGTGCGATGCTAAGGCTAAAATTATACCAAAAAGTTCCGCTTCTTCAAATCATCAAATCAGCTTTCCAAAATAGCAGCAAACATAACCGCACCTTATACGACCACAGCATTGTATCAGGATTTTAGGTCTTATCGAAAGTTACATGTAAGAGTGTGACAGCTGGTGGGTTTCTTTGTTATCAGCTGCAGCTACATGCTCTGCAAGCTAATGGCTGACCATCCCGACAAACGTGTATGTTCACTTCAAAGGGATTCGAAAGCTATCATTGCGTTCTAAAGCTCGAAGCAGCCACAAGCACCAACCAAAGCTGACCAAAGGGGAGAATTTACTCTTTGCAACAGTTCGGCCAAAGACACAAATTTTGGATCCTTCTGATCCAATTTCCTGAACAATAGATCTGCTCTGGTCATTGTTCACTCCGGCTCCAAACAGGGGCCGCAAATAGAATCCTCCAGGGGAAACTTTGAACATCCCTCCTACTGGCAATTTACCGAGTCGGTGCAAGGAGCCTCTGCCTGGTGGGTGAGTGCTGCCACGTCGTCTTCATTACTGTGAAAGTATTAAAGGACAACTCGCTAACCTTGGAGAACACCTCGGATAATTGAGAGCGCAATTATCCAATGTCAGCTTCCTTCCCCTCTCAGCAATAAACTTGAAAAATTGCCGGCACTACCCCTAACCGGATCACTAAACTGGGGTGAGGTGGCTGAAAAAAGAAGCCACAAATTCGACGAAGACGCATGCAGCGTTGCGTTTTCGAGCTTAAGCACGCAAACATACGGCGAGTGAGCGTACAGAAGTGAGTACTTGGTACACATTTGTGGGGCGTCTCACTAGGAATATATACATTTGTTGGGGGGGGGGCGTTAGCCGTTAGCGTGCAGAGCATGTACCTGTATAGCTGATAACAGAGAACCAGCTGTCACACTCTTATTTATTATGTACTCTTGGTCTTATGTACAAACTGAATATAATTAAAATCATCTAATCCACGGAAGTTCAAAGGTTTTTGCTTTTACCACTCCCGTAAAACGTTTCAGATGTCGTTTTTAAGTTTCGATTTCCCTTCCGTTGTGTATACTCGTTCAATAATTTTATGTGATTTATCTACAAAACGCAAAGGAACTAAAAAGTTTCAACACTATTTTTAATAATTCATCAGATTCTATTAGTCTAATTATTTGTTGTCATCATTCGTTTATAAATCCCCCGCCAAAATACCGAAAAATTACACTACAAGCAAACAAGTTTGTTTTTACTTCGCTACACCTACTGATGAAAAGGCTTGAGATAATGTTAACGTAGGGCATTTTCAGGAAAAAGTTACGCTGATTTAAGGGGGGGCGACTAAAATGGGGGTGCCCCGAATCTGTCCGATTGGCCTTCTTTTTGGCGAAGTTAAAGAGCATGGGTGTGGTCAAAAAATACTTGGTCGTTGGTTCTTAGCTGCCTTCCAGCCATGTGCAGCCGTCGCGTTTATGTGCCCGACCCAGCAATACGTAACTGAACAAGCATA
>JASAND010003639.1:0-12351 GCA_030248195.1 Trissonchulus latispiculum
TGTACTTCGTTCAGTTACGTATTGCTATCCCCTTTTGTGCGGAGCATGGGAAGTGATAGAGAAACGAGACTTAGCTATTTAGTTAGTTCAGCTCTCTGTAGTTTCCGAATATGTGAAGAAATCTGCTCCAGCTCTTGACGTTCGAGCTGCGCAGCGACCACCAAAAATGGTCACTTTTCGCTCTGTGACCTACTTTGCAGCGCCGCTGCAGCGCTGTAGGCGCACCTGCGGACGCAAAAAAGTAGTGCGATTCTTAAATGGCGCATGGGGTACTACCAGACCCTATACCCTTTAGGTCCGGCCTCCGCTGCAGATTACGTGAAAGAGCGCGGAAAGTCAGGACAATACGACCATTAAATAGGGAGAAACCGGAAAAAAACATCGCCGCCATAACCGGTCCGGGGCACAACTTTTAACGGAAAGTGATATATACGGGGCTGAAACTTCGCACACATACTAAACTCATAAATGTGCTCTACAATTTGCGCATGAAATCTGCGCAGGATTTTGCGCAGCCTTGCGCAGCTTATTCACACGGTGTCTCCAGTGACTTTTGACACATATTATAGGGGTCACTGCCGCGGCCTATGATAATATTACATATAATATGATATTATATAGAATAGAAAATATATATAATAAAGCAGATATAAAGGCTTCGGATACACTGTAATATATAAATACAGAAACCAAAGCAATCAGTATCAACTCCCAGATCAAGAAACATGAATTTAAAAAGCGAAGGGGGTCACCGTGGTCGGCAACCCCTAGCAAAAGGTTTCGAGAAAATTCATGCTAGAAATTAAATTTTTCTTAGCAGTTATAATTAGCAAAGGTCTTTAGATATTCTCTGGTACAATTTCGAGTCTTAACTGGTTGAAGTCCATTTTTTTTGAATGTTTTTCGACTTTTCTCCGATCTCACTGATTTTTACATATTCTATTGTCCAAACTATATACTTTTAACCAATTTTTAGAACTTAAAGTTGTAAGTCTCTTGGGTTACTGAGTAACTTCACCTCAAAGTTAAGATATCATGTGTTAAACATAGGAAATTAGAAAAGTTGTCACTTTTTCACGTGCGCCAGAGAAATCTCACGCATGGCAAAATGGATCCGTTCAAGCTTTATATCATATTAATTCCATGTTTCCGAACTGTGATTTGTAGGAATCAGAATTTTAAATTAGGTCTTTAAAAATTTTAATGAATTTAGGAAGTATATATATATATATATATATATACAAGTAACAAAAATGCTCCGCACAAAAGAGGATAATATGTGTGTGCTGGCTGTATCGTATATATATATATCCTTTAAATATATAATAAATATAAATAGGTATATATATCCTTTAAATTCCGATTTGAAGAAGTAAAGACAAAAGTTTCATGGGCACGTGACGTTATTTGGCAAGCAAATATTTGGTGGATGGTTCCATGTCAAAAGTTGCACAGCTCACTTAGGCTTTCATTTGATACCAAATTTGACCACTTTTGAAAAATTTCATTTTTGACTGAAAATCGCCTAAGTCCCCACCCCACCCCACCACAGCACTCTACAGCCACTTTTAGCATGCGGTTCTATGCCAAAAGTTGCTCACCTCGCGTAGGGCTTTCATTTGGTACCAAATTTGACCACTTTTGAAAACTTTCATTTTTGACCGAAAATCGCCTGTCCCCACCCCACCCCACCACAGCACTCTACAGCCACTTTGAGCATGCAGTTCTATGACAAAAGTTGCTCAGCTCGCTTTGGGTTTTCATTTGGTACCAAATTTGACCACTTTTGAAAACTTTCATTTTTGACCACTTGACCCCCCACCCGACTGACCCTTCAAACGGCAAAGTGGAACCAGCCCAGCAAAATAGGTACGTCGGACGGCAAAACGGATACCGGGAATGAGCTGGGCACACCAGAAAACCCCTATAGACAAAGTTTTGAGAGGCCAGGTAAAGCCTACTATGGACCTCCAGGAAGCGGTTTCCGACATGACCCTCCAGACGGCAAAGTGGAACCAGCACAGCAAGATGGATGAGTCCTACGGCAAAAAGGACACCGGGAATGAGCTGGGCGCACTAGAAAACCCCTATAGACAAAGTTTTGAGAAGCCAGGTAGAGCCTACTATGGACCTCCAGGAAGCGGTTTCCGACTTGACCCTCCCGACGGCAAAGTGGAACCAGCCCAGCAAGATGGGTGGGTCTGACGGTAAAACTGACTGCGGGAATCGATTCTCCGTGCCAGAAAACCATTGTATGGAAGATTTGAGCGTTCAAAGTTAAATAGATAGCTAGAAATTTCGATTTTTCATTTTCGAATTTTCGCCATATTTGACGGGCCACTGTGGTCGCAAGGGAAGTGATAGAGAAACGCAACCTGGACCGTTAGTTAGTTCAATATATGTAATTTCTGAATATAAAAAGAAATCAGCTCCAGCTCGTAACGTTCGACCTGAGCGACGACCACAAAAATGGTCACTTTTCGCTATGAGCCGACTTTGCGGCGCCACTGCGGCGCTGTGGCGCAGCTGCGGCGCAAAAAAAGTTGTGATTCTTAAATTCTTTAGAGGGTACTACTAGACCCCATAGCCCTTTAGGTTGGCCCACCGCTGCAGATCACGTGAAAGCGGCGAACATTATGTACAATACAACCATCAAATAGGAGAAACCGGAAAAAAAAAACATCGCCGCCATAACCGGTCCGGGGCGCAACTTTTTAACGGTAAGTGATACGGGGCTGAAACTTCACAGACATACTAAACTCGATGTGCTCTACAATTTGCGCATGAAATCTGCGCAGGATCTGCGCAGGATTTTGCGCAGCTTCTGCGCAGCTTATTTTACACTGTCTCCAGCCACTTTTCACACATATTATAGGGGTCGCTGCCGCGACCCCTATGATATATATATATACGTATATATATAAATATATATATATATATACTTCCTAAATTCATTAAAATTTTTAAAGACCTAATTTAAAATTCTGATTCCTACAAATCACAGTTCGGAAACATGGAATTAATATGATATAAAGCTTGAACGGATCCATTTTGCCATGCGTGAGATTTCTCTGGCGCACGTGAAAAAGTGACAACTTTTCTAATTTCCTATGTTTAACACATGATATCTTAACTTTGAGGTGAAATTACTCAGTAACCGTGAGACTTACAACTTTAATTTTAAAAATTCGTTAAAGTATATCGTTTGGACAATAGAATATGTAAAAATCAGTGAGATCGGAGAAAGTCGAAAAAATGACCAAAAAAATGGACTCCCCCCTTAACCAGTTAAGACACGAAATTGTACAAGAGAATATCTAAAGACCTTTGCTAATTATAACTGCTAAGAAAAATTTAATTTCTAGCATGAATTTTCCTGAAACCTTTTGCTAGGGGTTGCCGACCACAGACCCCCGCTTTTTAAATTCATGTTTCTTGATCTGGGCGTTGTACTGATTGCTTTGGTTTCTGTATTTATATATTACAGTGTATCCGAAGCCTTTATATCTGCTTTTATTATATATATTATATTCTATTATATATAATATTATATTATATATAATATTATCATAGGGGTCGCGGCAGCGACCCCTATAATATGTGTCAAAAGTCCCTGGAGACACCGTAAAATAAGCTGCGCAGAGGCTGCGCAAAATCCTGCGCAGATTTCATGCGCAAATTGTAGAGCACATCGAGTTTAGTATGTGTGCGAAGTTTCAGCCCCGTATCACTTTCCGTTAAAAAGTTGTGCCCCGGACCGGTTATGGCGGCGATGTTTTTTTTTCCGGTTTCTCCTATTTAATGGTCGTATTGTCCTGACTTTCCGCCTCTTTCACGTAATCTGCAGCGGAGGCCGGACCTAAAGGGGTATAGGGTCTGGTAGTACCCCATGCGCCATTTAAGAATCGCTACTTTTTTGCGCCGCAGGTGCGCCACAGCGCCGCAGCGGCGCCGCAAAGTCGGCTCAGAGCGAAAAGTGACCATTTTTGTGGTCGCTGCGCAGCTCGAACGTTAAGAGCTGGAGCCGATTTCTTTTTATATTCAGAAACTACATATATTGAACTAACTAAATAGCTAAGTCTCGTTTCTCTATCACTTCCCATGCGACCACAGTGGCCGGTCAAAAATGGTGAAAATTCGAAAAATGAAAAATCGAAATTTCTCGCTGTGTATTCAACTTAAAAAGCTCAATTCTTTCATACAAAGGTTTTCTGGTACGGCGAATTGATTCCCGTAAGCAGTTTTGCCGTCGGACCCACCCATATTGCTGGGCTGGTTCCACTTTGCTGTCGGGAGGGTCAAGTCGGTACCGACTTCCAAGAACACCATATAGGACTGTGAATAGCCTCTCAAAACTTTGTCCATAGGGGTTTTCTGGTGCGCCCAGCTCATTTCCGGTGTCCGTTTTGCCGTCCGACCCACCCATTTTGCTGGGCTGGTTCCACTTTGCTGTCGGGAGGGTCAAGTCGGTACCGACTTCCAAGAACACCATATAGGACTGTGCATAGCCTCTCAAAACTTTGTCCATAGGGGTTTTCTGGTACGCCCAGCTCATTTCCGGAGTCCGTTTTGCCGTCCGACCCACCCATTTTGCTGGACTGGCTCCACTTTGCCGTTTGAAGGGTAAATCGGGTAGGGGGTCAAGTGGTCAAAAATAAGATTTTTCAAAAGTGGTCAAATTTGGTACCAAATGAAAGCGCTAAGTGAGCTGAACAACTTTTGTCATAGAATTGCATGCTCAAAGTGGCTGTAGAGTGCTGTGGTGGGGTGGGGACTTTGGCGATTTTCGGTCAAAACTAAAATTTTTCAAAAGTGGTCAAATTTGGTAACAAATGAAAGCCCGCATCGAACTGAGCAACTTTTGTCATAGAAGTGCGTACCTAAAGTGGCTGTAGAGGGCTGTGGTGGGGTGGGGTGGGGACTTAGGCGATTTTGGGTCAAAAATTAAAATTTTCAAAAGTGGTCAAATTTCGAGTCAAATGAAGGCCCGCATCGAACTGAACAACTTTCGCCATAGAACCACCCACCCAAACTTGCTGTGTCGGATTTATATACTTTCTTTCTCAACCGGATTAAACGACAGACATAGGCCCAACACACATATTATCCCCTTTTGTGCGGAGCATTTTTGTTACTTGTATTATATATATATCAATTTTGTAAGTGTTGCCAAACCATATTTTAAAGATTTTTCTTGCTTGCTAGTTTGCTAAATTATGTCTTAGATTTTTACTGGCTGCTGGAATCAAAATTTTGAGTGTTTCCACGCAGAATTTTCCTGACATTACGAACTTTTCTCAGCTTCTCCCCAGACCCCACAGTCTTCACTTTTAAATTTTTATTTTTGAAAAAACGCACGTACGTACATATGCTTCGACTTTCGAAAACTGTGTGTAATATGGTGAGTATTATATACTCGTTAAATATTCGAAATATTATATACTCAACTGGGCTTATTCTAGGGATTTTTTCTTGGAGGGCTGTTTGCGGGGGGCGAGTCATTTTTGGGGGGGGGCGAAAATTTTTCTAAATTGTTCTAAAAACATGCTAAAGATTGCGCTATTTTTATAGCAATCGCCGAAAATAGGCGGATTTAGTGCTTAAATAGGCAAAAATCGACTAAAAACCTCCGGCGAAGCCGCAAAATTTTTGAAAATTTGGCTTTCTGCGCGATTTTTTTCAGGGCAATCGTTGGTACCAAAAGGGGCACCCACTTTTTTGTGGGGGGTTTTTTTGGGGGGGGGAACGATATTTGGGGGGGAGGGTGTTTATGGGGGGGGTGCCCCCCCAGTAGAATAAGCCCAGCTCAATGAATGTTTGTTTAACAAGGAAGACCTGGAAAAGTAAAGGAAAAGTCAGAAAAAAATCAGAAAATTTTAAGAAAATTTTCTGGAAGGAAGCTAGAAAATAGTGAGAAAATATTGAGAAAATAATAGAAGTAGTTTAGAAAACAATTAGAAATAATATAGAAAATGTCCTTTTTTTAGGGAAAACAATTAGAAAACATTAAGAAACTTACTAGAAAACGGTAAGAAACTAATTAGAAAACAATTAGAAAGTGGGCCTCAGTTAGAAAATATTTAACAGAAAATAATTAGAAAACAAATAGATATTTTTTAGAAAACAATTAGAAATAATGTTCAGTTAACTGCTGGAAAGTTTTTGGAAAAAAATTAGAAACTTTTTTCCAATTGTTTTCTGGAAAAGGGCTTCGTGTGTCCGCATAGGTGTAAGGTGGGGGGGGAATTTTATAGTTGCTAAATTTAACTGCGTTGAGCCCCCCCCAAAGACTTTTTCTCGACCCCCCCCCTCCTCCCCCTTTTTTGCCAAACCCTCCCCCAAAACTTTAGGGGGGGGGGGGGGGGGGGGCCCGACGTCCCCCCCAACTGGGGGGGGGGGGGGGTATTCGCGCCGAAGGCGCGAAAAATGGCCAAAAATTGGGTATTTTTTAGGGTAAATTTTGAAAAATTTTTCAAAAATGTCGAAATTTTTGGCTTGAACTGTTTATTATTATGAGAAATACACGTTTTTAACTGTATTATGGATCTTATGACTCAATATTGACCTTATTTTGGACTTGGAAACATGTTGGCAATCAAGTTTTTGAGTTTAAAACCACTGTCTAATGATAAAATTACTTCATGGTTGAATGTTTTTTGGCATTAGAAACGGCTGAAAATGCGATTTTTGGCATAAAAAATGAAAAATTTTTTTGGGGGAGGGTTGGGGGGGGGTCCTGGGGGGGGGGGGTTGGGGGGGCGCGCCAGAGGCCCCCCCCAGAAAATGTTGGGGGGGAGCCTCCCCCACCCCAAATCTGCGTTACACCTATGTGTGTCCCCCCCCCACCCCCCCCTCCCTAACACACCTATGCCCCCCCAGTGGCGGCGCCAGGGGGGGAGGCCCGGGGGCCGCGGACCCCCCCTTTGCGCTTTGGGCCCCTCCCTTGGGGTGTCGGGCCCCCCCTTGAAAAATTTTTCAGTGTTTATATGCATAATTTGAGTGTTTTTAAGAAATTTTTTTAAAAAACTCGGCAAATTTTTGCCACAAATCGAAAAATTTTTGCTAAAAATCGAAAGAATTTTTGCTAAAATTTGAGAATTTTTTGGGAAATGAAGGTAAAATTTGAGAATTTTTTGGGAAATGAAGGTAAAATTTGCTAAAATTTGGCAAAAATTTTGGATTTCCCAAAAAAAGGTCGCCGGATTTTTGGGTCGGGCCCCCCCTTCAAAAATTCCTGGCGCCGCTACTGGCCCCCATTCAAAAAAACCTGGCGCCGCTACTGCCCCGAACCCCCTCCCCAAAATTCGGACCTCAGAAAATTCAAAAAACTGGCATAAAAACGCAAAATTTTCCGTATTTTAACGCTTTTTTGTCAAAACAAGGCTTGTTTTTATCGTTTTAGGTGTTTATACCCTTTTAAACCGATTTTAAGCAAAAATTTGAGAAAAAGTTTTCAAAAAATGACCATTTTTGAGCAAAATTTAGCTAACTTTTTGGCCCCAAAAAGTGCTGGGGGGTTCGGGGGGGGGGTAACCAAAACTTGGGGAGGGATAGTCCAAAAATCTGGGGGGGGGGGGGGTAAAGTTGGTCGAAAATTTCGTGGGGATAACCTTCCCCCCCCGGAAACTATGCCACCCCCCATACCCAACCTCGACTACTCCCCCCCCCCCAATCCGAGCTCAGACCCCCCCCTTCCCCCCTAAAATGGGGTCCAAACAAGCGAAAAAATGCTAAAAAAATGCTAAATCAAAAATTTTCAAAAAAATTGTTTAGATACAGTTTGAAACGCTTAAAAGTAGGCTTTAAACGCAATACGAGTGGTTTTTTATTATATTTATGTCGAAAATAGTCGATTTTGTGTCCAAAAAGGGCCATTTTTAGCTGAAAAAATTTGGGTACACTTTAGGTACAGTTTTTTTATTAGCGTTATTACCAGGGGTCGTTACAAGTTGTGTAAAACAGATACCAATACAGATCAGTACAGTGTTCAGTTACTGTACCAGAGTTGCCAGTTACCGTCTTTAGTTGATTGTTAATATTCTCCTAATTTAGGACAATATTACCCAAAGTATATGTTTAGTTTAGGGACAAGGTTTAGTGGTACCTCTGCTTCTTCTCTTTCTTAAACTCGGCCTCGATCACCTAATTATTACACTGTCTCCAACACTCTGTTAGTTAATACCTATATGCTTTCTCGTGCGCCTATATGCTTGTGCTGTGCGACTCTTTATCCGTCCTTACAAAACGGATTACCAAGCTACAAACCAATAAAACTACAAACAACCAATGATTAACTGAATTAAACCTGGGGTCGGTCTATGGGTGAGTCCCCGAATGTTGGACACTGCTTTCCCGAAGGTCAGCTCCAACACCTAGACTGGGTTACTGTACGGAGATGCCTTTTTGAGGAAAGCCAGAAAGTGGGAATTTCCTGGTTCTGTCTTACTTATTCCTAATTAACCATAAAGAAATAATGAAAAACGCCTGCCTGCAGTCACTAAGGCCGTAGCCTTAGTCCGAACAGGAGAGAGCCAATGGGCGCTGTGAGCGCTCTTACCCAGAGAGAACTAATCTCTGGAGCTCCTGCCTGGTTGTCCAAGAAGGACAGCCAGCTCGGCTCTATCTGTGCTGCAACATAGCCAGAGAAGGTTTTATCAAAACCTCTCTGACTGTGCTATGCACAGAAAGAGGACTGCAGTGGCCAGCGGATCTCCGTAGAGATACATAATCCAGCGTTTACTTCATTTTCTTGACGTAAATGCTGTTTGTATCTCTACGGAGATCCGCTGGCCACTGCAGTCCTCTTTCTGTGCATAGCACAGTCAGAGAGGTTTTGATAAAACCTTCTCTGGCTATGTTGCAGCACAGATAGAGCCGAGCTGGCTGTCCTTCTTGGACAACCAGGCAGGAGCTCCAGAGATTAGTTCTCTCTGGGTAAGAGCGCTCACAGCGCCCATTGGCTCTCTCCTGTTCGGACTAAGGCTACGGCCTTAGTGACTGCAGGCAGGCGTTTTTCATTATTTCTTTATGGTTACACATCGAAGCAATGATTACATAGGTAGATATGTTGATGTATTTAACTAAAGTCTGACCAAAAAAATGTAGAAAGCGAAATTGTTTGCTTTATATCTCGTAAACGCTTCAAGATAACTGCCATAAATTATATATTTTCTGAACCGGAATGATGAGATCTTTCTTCTCGTGAAAAATTTTTTTTGAAATTTCCCGTGCGATTTCAAAGGGTGCCGCTTTTATATGTCCAGAAGGATTGGTAAATGCTGCACCCACGATTTTTTCAGGAAAATTTTCCCCTTGCCCGAATGTCCTACACACCAAATTTCAGCTTTGTTGGTTGAAAATTGCGTGAGTTATTCCATTTTTTAGATTTTCAAAATCCTTTGATCTTTGCCGCTTTTTCGACTTTGACTGGTTGTTACTCGCCACTCGCTCAACGAAAAAATTTTTTGATTGGATTTTCAGGACCGCCTGGGTGTCCGCTTTCATCTGATATACGTGGTATTTCAAAATTTGAAAGTCGATTTTTTCGAAAAATACCACTTTTTGACCCAAAATTTCGGCAAAGCGAATCCAGCAAAAGTGAATAAAAATAACATAATCGTAAAGTTCATTATGAGCTGAATCCAACGATATAAAGTTTTCGTGGCTACGACTTATATTGCGCCAGCAATGAATTTTTAAACATTTTCCTTATTTCAGCTGGTTTTTGCTAGTTTACGCTGGTTCAGGTAAATCTAGGCGGCAACATCAAAGGAAGCCAAAAACCAGCTTGAAATAAGGGAAATGTTTAAAAATTCATTGCTGGCACAATATAAGTCGTAGCCACGAAAACTTTACATCGTTAGATTCAGCTCATAATGAACTTTATGATTATGTTATTTTTATTCACTTTTGGTGGATTCGCTTTGCCGGAATTTTGGGTCAAAAAGTGGTATTTTTCGAAAAAATCGACTTTCAAATTTTGAAACACCCGTATATCAGATGAAAGCGGACACCCAGGCGGTCCTGAAAATCAATCAAAAAATTTTTTTCGTTGAGCGAGTGGCGAGCAGCAACCAGTCAAAGTCGAAAAAAGCGAGAAAGATCAAGGGATTTTGAAAATCTAAAAAATGGAATAACTCACGCAATTTTCAACCAACAAAGCTGAAATTTGGTGTGTAGGACATTCGGGCAAGGGGAAAATTTTCCAGAAAAAATCGTGGTTGTAGCATTTACCAATCCTTCTGGACATATAAAAGCGGCACCCTTTGAAATCGCACAGGAAATTTCAAAAAAATTTTTTCACGAGAAGAAAGATCTCATCATTCCGGTTCAGAAAATATATAATTTATGGCAGTTATCTTGAAGCGTTTACGAGATATAAAGCAAACAATTTCGCTTTCTACATTTTTTGGTCAGACTTTAGGACCATGTTTCAAACATTCTAACTAATACTAGTTTTCAATTTGTACCTATGTAATAATCTGTGATATGACTAATACATCTAGTTGTACTAAGTTGTACATTATTGTCACCATAATTATCATCATCATCATCATCATCATTATCATCATCACTATCACCATAATGTGGTTAGAAGCAATAATTCAACCTGAATTCCCATTTCGTATGGAGAGCTACCCAAAAATTTACTTCCTCCTACACTGTTAATTTTGAATGAATGTCAAAAATAGAAACTAAGCTGATCTGTTCAGCTTACGTCAGCATATTTAATAAACTAACTCACCCCTTAATTTGCTCGCTAATCAGCACTGCATTGACAGAATTATCAAAGACAGACACTAAATTTGTCACACGATAAACTCAAATGTTTGTTACCACAGTGGATCTCTTTTTACTACCGTTGGCCGATGTTATCATCGCTGAAACCCGGGTTAAGGGGGGGGGGGCGACTAAACTTTTTCCCCGACTTTTTACGATTGGCCTACTTTTTGGCGAAGATATAGAGCATGGGTGTGGTAAAAAATTATTGGGTGCTGAGATTTTAGCTGCCTTCTAGCCGTGTGCAGCCGTCGCGCTCATGTGCCCGACCCCCCATTTGTCACAACTACCAACCATTAATTAAAAATTTGTACTGGCTGCAAGACCCAAGCTTCAAGGTTGTCATTTGCCAATATGATTTGGCACTTGGCACATGTGCCCCTATCTGCAGCAAATACTAGACGTCTGAATCTTATTTGCACCTAAGGGAATTACTCTTCAAAGTTGAAGTTGCGGCAAAAATTTAAAAATTTTTGGTTAACGAAAGAAAAATTTTAGTACTGGTAAGAGCTATAAGGCTGTAATTTGCCAAATACAGAGGCCCTCTAGGAGGACTCATTAGCGCCAAATGGCAAGAAATTCAGCCGCGTGAAAAATTTTTTATGTCAACTTTAATCTTCAAAAATTGCCAAAATTGCCTTTTGTGGTCAATGGTACCCCAGAAATCGAACAAATCAATTTTGAAATCAAATTTTTTGAGATATCTGAACTCAGTGTGGTCGAAAACACACCCACAAGAGATTTCAGCTAGATTAGTGAAGGTTTGCGACTTCTATGGCTGCAGAAAGCCTTTACACAGGATCCGAGAGACAGAAAAAGGCGATTTTGGCCATTTTTGAAGATTAAAGTTGACATAAAAAATTTTTCACACGGCAGAATTTCTTGCCATTTGGCGCTAATGAGTACTCCCACAGGGCCTCTGTATTTGCCAAATTACAACCTTATAGCTCTCACCAGTAATAAAATTTTCCTTTCGTTAGTCAAAAATTTTTAAATTTTTGACGAAACTTCAACTTTGAAGAGTAATTCCGTTAGATGCAGATAAGATACAGACATCTAGTATTTTTCTGCAGGTAGGGACATATGTTCCAAATCATATTGGCGAATGGCAGCTTTGAAGCTTGGGCGTAGCAGTCAGTAGAAATTTTTAATTAATTATGTTGGTAGTTGTGAAAAAGGGGGGGTCGAGCACATAAACGCGACGGCTGCACATGACTGGAAGGCAGCGAAGATCTGAGTACCCGGTAGTTTTTGACCCCACCCACGCTCTACATCTTCGCCAAAAAGTAGGCCAATCGGACAAATTCGGGGCACCCCCATTTTAGTCGCCCCCCCCCTTAAGTCGCTAACCAGGGTTTAGTTTGCTATCTTCAACACGTGAAATAAACCCGGGTTTTTGCGTTAGGTGGCACATGACTTTCTTCTTTTTTCCATATCGATAACGTTGGCTCCAGGAGCTGACATTATCAGCGCCTAAACCCAGGTTTAGGCGCTAGCCCGAGTTTATGTTATATGTTAAGGATAGCAAAGTTAACCCGGGTTTGGCCGTTGATAACTACGGCCCCTGGTCTC